>QAXK01001698.1:0-28807 GCA_004335735.1 Chlorella sp. KRBP
CCACCCCCACCGTCACCATCACCGACGCCACCTTCCGCACCAGGTGCGTGGGTGTGGTCACACGCCCTTTGCAGGGTTAAGGAAGGAGGATGTTGATATAGGCGAGGAAGGGCCTGCCGAGCATACCAGGCGCCTGGTGTGCTCAGCAGGCCCTCCCTCGCCTATATCAACGGAGGATGCCACCCTTTGCAGTAGGTGAGCGGGCGTGGGCAGGTGCCAGTAGGCCTGGGGTGATCAAGTGCCATGAGAGTGGCGAGGCAGCGGCGTACATGCAGGGCGTACATGTGGCTGGGCGTACATTTAGGGCTGTGGAATGCTGCCCCGTATGCGATGGGCGGGCAGCGGTACTCTTGCCTGTGTCAGTGTGCCAACAGCCCCCCTTGTTTGCACCCGCGCACCCGTTGCCTCGCCCACTCGCCCACCTGCAGGGACGATGTGGCCAACGTGCTGCTGGCCATGCGCACGGGCCTCATCAGCCTGTTTGTGGACGAGCTCAAGGCGAACGGGTCGATCACGTGCAACTCGACCGTGGTGCTGCTGCCCACCTCGTCGCTTGACGCGGCGGACCAGTACTCTTGCGACGGCATCAACAAGTGAGCAGAGGGGGGAGCAGCGTTTGGGAGGCAAGGAGGGAGGTCGGGACGGCCTCAGGGAGGGCCTGGGCGAGGGTGGACTTGAGAGCGGAACAAAGGCAGGGCTTTGCGGCTTCACAAGCGAGCGTTGGTTGTGTGGCTGCGTGCATGCATGCAGCGCTGGCCTGGGCCGCCCCTTCGCCGAGCCCACGCTCTGCTGCGCGCCCCCCGAGCACTCCGGTGAGCTTTGCCTCCTCCGCCTCCCGCTTGGCTTTGGGTTAGGGTGAACCCGCTGACCCGCTTGCAGCCCCACCGCTTGCCTCCCGGCCCGGCGTCCCTAGCGCGTGGGCCGCCACCACCACCAATACCCACTCGCGCGACCCGCCTTTTCGCCTGTTGAACTCTCGCAGGCGAGGAGAGCAGCGCCGAGGAGAGCAGCGACAGCCCTGAGACGTCGGTCGACTATGGCGGCGGCGACGAGTCGAGCCAAGAGGAGGAGTCGAGCGGCACCAGCGGCGAGGAGTCGAGCAGCGGCTGGCTGCCCAACGACGGCGGTGTCATCAGCCTGGCGGTCACCTCGGCCACGAGCTGCGAAGCGTCGCTGTCCGTGGTGCGCGACCTCATCACCATCCGCGGCGTGGACACGCCGGTGCACGAGATGTGCGGGGAGGCGCGCGCGGCGGCGGGTGGCCTGTCGTTCTGGAACCTGACGTACTACTGGGACGCGCTGGCGCCGGCTGTGGACACGCTTGAGCTGCTCGAGACGGTGCGTTTGCGAGGTGGTGGCGATCGTGGGATGCTGTTAGGGTTAGGACCTGACCCACCAGGAGGGGTGGGGCGAACCTAGCCTCTTCTCACAGCCTCGAAGCAGCCATTCGTGGGATCGACGGGCTGCTAGCTCGCGAGCATTGGGCAGCGGGACGTCCGCTACACAGGCGCCTTCACTCTGCATCCACCCACCTGCCCGTCCCGCCCCGCCCCGCCTGCAGCAAGACCTTGGCCTTGCCATCAACACCGCTGTCTCCGCCCCCTGCGGCGCCCTCGTCTACGCCTCCATCAACCCCCTCAAGGAGCCAGGCTACCTGTACACTGGGTTTGGCTGCCTGGACGAGATGGACAACGCGCCACAGGCGCTGGCCCAGCCCACCGCGCTCAACGAGAACGGCGACATGTGCTGCGGGTACCTGCCCAAGCCTCCGGGCGCGCACAAGCCGCCGCCCTCGCCTCCAGCGGCCTACCCTGCGGGCACGGCGGCGCTGGAGCTGTTTGTGCAGACGGACGTGTACTGCGACGCGGCCACCATGGCGCTGCGCCAGGTGCGCGGTGTTGGGGTGCTTTGCGGAACGTCTAGGCTGTGGGTTGGGGTGGAGATGGCTTGACGCAGGGCGGGGAGAGCTGCGGGTGATTGCGTCCTCGCGCAACCTGCGCCGCCCGCGTCTGCGTCGTCAGGTGATCGCCGACCTCGGCCTGAACGCGTCGGTGGTGGAGCCCATCACTGACGGCACGTCGGAGCTCTTCATCGGCGACGGCGTCTTCTGCGAGCCGGACTACACGGTCGACAACGGCCTCAAGCTGACGGTGCTGCTGACTCAGCAGAACACGGCCGAGACGCTGGTCTTCCTGCTGAGCACAGGCTCAGCCAGCCAGCTCACGCAGGCGCTGCACTCGCCGTGCAACTCGACCGTCGGCGCCGTCATCTACCCAGGTGCGACGCGCTGAGCGCTTCTCCTTGAAGAGCAGTGTGGGATCATGCGTCAATCAGATCTCGTCAATCGCGTCAATCAGAGTGGCCCCGTTGCTGTTGCAGGCGTGGCGCTGGACGTCCCGCCCGCCCCTCTGCCCGCAACCGTCGTCGGATGCACGACCACCGCCGCCGGGGCTGCCGCGGACAACGGCGGCTGGGCCGGTGACGCCACCCCCAAGCTCGTCGCGCTCGACTCGCTCTGCTGCGCCGCGCCCATCGAGGGCGCGTCCGCCTACGTGCTCGTCGCGTCCAGCGGCGGCAGCTGCGCCGGCGCCGAGGCCGGGCTTCGCGCGGTGGTCGGCCTGGCCGGCGTCGAGGGCAGCCTGCGCCCCACCGTCTTCATCTTCGGAGGCGTGCCTTACTTCGGAATCATGTCGTGCAACGCCACCAAGTCGTGGGACGGCTCCAGCGAGCAGGTGGTGGCCAAGGTGGGCCTCGCGTCGCGCAAGGCGGCGCAGCAGGTCGTCGACCTCCTCACGGTGCGAAGGCCTGCTCTCGCTGCCTTTCCGCTCTTGCTGTTTGCTGTTAGGGCTGGAGCGGGTCACCAGCGATGTGGTGTGAGGGCAAGGTGCTGGCGCTGTGTAGCCGGGCGTGCGGCGATTGACAAGTGGGACCACACTGCACACTGCACGTGCTTGCTTGCGCAGGACCCCAAGAAGGCGGCACTGGGCGACTTTGTCGCCACGCTGGCGCCCCGCTGCAGCAGCGTGCTGCAGGTGCGCGCCTTGTGGCCGCCGCTTGGCTTGGCGTGCCTTCACCGCTGACCGACCAGTGACGGCAGCACTGCCCGCACACTGTGCTCTGTCTTTAGATGGACTGCCACGCGTGTCAACAAGTCGTGTGTGCGCGTATGCACATGGCGCAGGTGCGCCTGGGCAGCGCCTACCAGGATGTCTCCCCCCAGGACTCCCTGGTCCGCTGCTCCTCCACCCAGTGGACCAACGACACAGTCATCTTCCTCTACCAGGAGGAGCACTTCTCGCCCCCGCCCCCCCCGGCGCCCGCGCCCCCGCCCGCGCGCACGCTCACCTCCGCCAGCACCACCAGCACCAAGGCGGGTTCCACCACAGCCGCTGGGTGCGTCCACCCGCCGCCGGCGCTGGCGTCGCCGCCCAACCCGACTACCGTGGCTACCGCCGTCATGTGCGTCTTGGACACATTAGGGCTTGGCAGTCCATCGCAGGGGCCAGCGCCCCGGCGCGTTTGCAACGGACGCGGCGGGGCAGCCGATGCTCTTTTCGGAGGAACAAGTCCGGGGCTGCTGGTTCAACGACGGTGCGGCGTACTCTGTGTGTGGCACTGTGCAGGTGGGCCAACAGCACCGTGGTCAAGGTCGTGAGCACCACCGCCATCTGCTGCGCAGCGGTGAGCGCATTCGCAAAGCATGCCACACCATGGTGTTGGCCCTGCCAACCTGCCCACTCTCCTGGCTACATGCCTCTCAGCCCCGTTTGTGCGCCCGCTCGCTGCGTGTGCTTCCCTGCGCGCAGCCACCTCCTCCACCGTCACCGTCTTCGCCCCCGCCGCCCCCGCAGATCGTGCCCACCGGGGTGAGTGTCCGGCAGCGTACGACCTCCCTTGCACCGCCACCAACCTGCGCTGCCGCCTGCCTGCCAGCTATCAGTGTGTCCAGTTCAGTGTGCCCTAGCTCCACCGTGTCGTGCTGGTCCGACTGTGCGTGCTCCTGCAGGGCTCCTCCCTGATCGCGGCGGTGTACCTCCCGCTGTCCTTCAGCTGCGACCAGCTGCAGTCGGTGCTGACCGCCGGCCTAGGCCTGCTCGGCATCCCAGAGAAGGAGCTGCCCGTCGAGTGGTCGTGCGTCGACACGGGCGCGCGCACGCACCTGGTGGCGGTGCGCTTCCCCAACGAGGAGCTCGCCGGCGCGGTGCTCGGAGCGCTGCACGAGCTGCCCGCCGTCACGTGGGGCATCCTGAACGCCTTCCTGGTGCGCGAGGGAACGTGCTGCGGGGGAGCGCGCGTGTTGCGGGGGGCGATGCGATTTGGGTCGGGTGGTGTGTGCTGCACAGTGGCGCCGCCCACCGCGGTCGGGCCCTGATCAGACTGTCTGAGCCCCCTTGGCCCCCTAAAACGACCCGCGCTCTGCCTCGCAGAACAAGTGCGGCTCGGCGTTCTGGCTCGCCTCCGTCAAGGGCGCCATCCAGCTCCAGGGCGGCACCGTCACAGGCACCGCCACTCAGGTCGCCGTCTCTCGCGGCGCCGAGTCCTCCGCCGCCAGCGTCACCCGCTTTACCGTCGCGGCCGCCCCCGCCGACGCCATGCCCACCCAGATGCCCTTCAGCTTCACCTTCATGGTCCCTCTCAACCTCTTCAACGCCTTCCCCAACCTGGTCATCGCCTGCCCGCAGCAGATCGCCTCCCAGGAGTTTCAATCCATCCTCAAGGCCTCACACAGCAACGTCACGGCGGTGGACGGGCTGTGCTGCCCCAGTGGCACCCGCCGCAGCCTCGTGGAGCGCACGGCCACCACCTCCACCTCCTCCTCCGCCCTCACCATGCAAGCGAGGGCTGTGACCGCTGCTGAGCAGGGCGCCATGGCGGCTTCCGCCATGGTGTGCCAGCCCATGTCGAGCTACTACCAGGCCGTGGGCTACTACACGAGCAAGCCTGACAGCTGGGTGTGCGAGAAGTCGGGCGGCGCGTGGGTGCGGGCCGAGTGCGGATGCGCCGAAGCGTGGGCGGCGGCGGACGGGCACATGTGCTGCAGGGTGGCGGGCGTGGCGCCCGGGCGGCAGCAGCAGCAGCAGAGGGGCGCGGTGCTGCAGGGCTGGGTGAGGCGCGTGCTGCGCCGGCAGCAGTAAACCGCGCCTTGCTTCCCCGGCGCTGCATGCTGGCTTGCCACTGAAGCAAGGGTGGGTTAGAGTTGACCCTACTGGGCCTGACTGGAAGGGCTCAGCGTGCACAGCGCGCTCAGCCCTTCCAGATGATGCGCTGTAGATGATGCGCTGGTCAAAAGCACGCGCCAGCTGGGCTGCTCTTGAAGCCTTGGGCGCCTGACTGTTGGGAGGACGACTGACGACGTGCAGCACACACCTTAGCATGGCAGCGTGGCGTCCCCTGGGGCGCTGGTCCACCTGCCTCACCATCAGATTCGTTGATTTGTTGCGCCTCTGTTGCCACACGCACGACACGACACACGCTAGACTGTGTTTCTGCTGCTGCCGCTGCTTTGGGGCTTGGGGCGCTTTTTTCGTTTGATGACAGTGACGCGCTGACAATGACGGCGGCTGACCTTCCTACTTGTGCTGCTGAGCCTTGCCTTGCCCATCCACTGATGAGGTGCCTGGCGGCCAGTCACTGAGTGATAGTGACCCACTCTGGCATACCTGGGCCACGCACAGACGGCTCTGCCAACTCACCGCTGCCCGTCGCTGAACAGGCCAGTGACTTTTTGTCGCGTGCGTGATGGCTGCGCACCCGCACCCGCGCTGACACCTACTGACTAATGACGGCGGCACCTGACAGTTGGCACTGTTGTCGTTGGAACCCGTTGCTGCATCCAGCACGTTGAAACGCCATGCAAGCTCGTGCTAGAGTCGCACTCGACGCTCAGTGTCGTTGCATACGGAGCAGAGTCCACACGCGGTGCGCTTGTCCTGTGCTACAACTAGCAGGCGAATGGCGCGCCAGTCATCGAGTGGCCGCCCCTCATAGGTGCAGGACGGAAGGCCAGCACCGTCAGTGAGCAGCAGCAGCACACTCTCGCATTTGTCCCAAAGAGAGCAAAAGATATGACGAGTAGAGGGTCCGAAAGTCTCGAGAGTGGCAAACTCAACACCACAGAATCGCAAGTTCGTCACCTGGCTTTGCGCTGCACCAGGTGGCACCACCACACCCCAACACACAAACAGCAGGCAGGCAGGACAATTCCAGTCCCAGCGCAAAACCAGCACCCATATCTTGCCGCAGCACCCACCAAACATGCTCTCTCCACCACACCAAAGGAGCTCTTCTCATCACTCGGTCTTGGTGACGGTGCGTGCTGCGGCGGCGCTGCCATTGCTTGCTGCTGCCCCTGTGGTGGTGGTGGTTGAGGTGGTGGCAGCAGCGTCCTTCTTGCCTCCCTTCTTGCCGCCCAGGAGCGGCGGCATGGCAAAGCAGCCCACCAGCATGACGATGTGGGGCCAGTAGTGGATAGACCTGCACATGGCAACCATGCCACGGTAATTGCCACGCTTCAACCGTGGCCCTCGCTGCCCCTGATCATCCAACAGCAGGGCTGCTGGCTTTCAGACAGAGCGCAACGCTTCGGCAAGCAAGCCATCATCGCGTCATGGCACTGCCACTGCCGTCTGCTGGCTGCTTGACGGCGAGGGCTTTCAGTGGCCACTTCACATGTCAGGATATCCAGCGAGCCCCTAACGTTGCTAGAGCTGGGCTATGAATGATATCAAAGGATCCCTCACCTGTAGACGTCCATTGACCCCTTGAGGTCCAGTACCATGAACGACATGGCCATGTAGTTGAGCACAAAGTTGGTCCATAGCACCTTGAGCACACGCCAGGGGAGCACCTTGGACAGGCTCGGCACGTACCTGCATGCAAAGGAGCGGCACAGCACGCACAGCAGCTTGAGCTCAGTTTGTGCACGTAGCTTGAGCTCCGTAGCTTGCGCTCAGTTTGTGCACGTGCTCGCGGCCAAGTCATAACGCCAGTGGCGGCGGCATCAGCACGGATCTGATGCACCATCAGCAGCGTTGTGTGCCAGGCGGTGCGTGCAGCTGCCAGTAAACAGAGCGGGCTAGCAGCGCGCTCACTTGAGCTCCAGCTTGTAGAGCAGCGTGGAAAAGTAGATCCAGATGGCCGTGCCGGCGAAGAAGAGCTGGTAGCCGGCGTAGAGGCCGTGCCATACGGCAGAGACCATTTGCGTGATGAAGAGTTCGCGGAACCCTGGCCTGCCGCCCTTGGCCACTAGGCGCTCATACACGTACCTGCAAATGCATTGGAAAGCGATTGGAAAGGGGAGGGCAAGTAGGTTCATAACCATTGATAACACGCGCACTTGTGCCAGGTACTCGTATATGCGCATGTACCACGCAGGATAACAGAGGAGAGAGCAGGTGGGGAGGAGAGAGCAGGTGGGGAGGAGAGAGCAGGTGGGGAGGAGAGAGCAGGTGGGGAGGAGAGAGCAGCGTGGTGGCACTGCGGCAGGATGCTGGCCTGCTGCTCGCTGGCAGAAGGACATGCGGGCAGCCAGGCGTGCTGTTCCTCGCAGGCAGCCGCGCTGTCTCACCGGCGCAGGAAGGTACCGGTGCAGATGTTCCAATAAAAGGTGACATTGCGTGCCGTGTCGCAGGTCTGCAGGTGGAAGAAGCGCACGTTGCGGCACCGGCCCCTGCGCACACACGGATCGCACGCACGCATCGCACGCACGGATCGCATGCACGGATCGCACG
Organism: Chlorella sp. KRBP; assembly: GCA_004335735.1. Lineage (NCBI taxonomy): Eukaryota > Viridiplantae > Chlorophyta > Trebouxiophyceae > Chlorellales > Chlorellaceae > Chlorella > Chlorella sp. KRBP. The sequence continues at coordinate 7,731 of QAXK01001698.1, forward strand.
CACGGATCGCACGCACGGATCGCACGCACGGATCGTGTCATCGGGGAGGTGCATCAGCACAGACGCCACGCCCACGCATGCTGCAGCAGCCTGCACGTCGCTACGCAGCTGCCACAGCAGCGCAGTGCAAGTGCCGCGCCTGCAGCGGCAGCGCAGCCCTGGCGGCCAATGAATTCAACGGCTGCAGCTGCTCACCACTGTGGCTTTCCGTCCTTCTCCCCCCAGCCGTTGAAGTTGAGGCCTGCCAGCGTGAGCGACAGCTCTGACAGCTTCCAGCTGAAGCAGTACTTGAGCTGGTTGATGAGGCCCGCCACCACAATCACACCCATCCTGCGCCGACCGATTGGCGATCAGTAGCACGTTGGCACGGATACACGGCGAGATTAGAATGATTGATCTTGTTTGCGCAGAGCAGTCAGCTGACTGCGTGAAGGCAACGGTGCGCGTGCCGTGCGCATACAGGACGCAGCTGCAGCGCGCCACCTTGTTTGGTAGCGAGACAGCGGCAGCGCAATCACACCTAGCCAGCACGCCACCGCACCTGGTCATCATCATCATCGCATGTCGTTCACAACAGGTGTCATGATGCTGCAGCCGTCACAAAAGATGTTGAGGGTTGGTGTGTGCTGGTGAGGAGCAGGAAGCCGAGCGGCCGACGCACGCGAGACTTGCTTGGCAACAAGGCCTGCACGTGCTTGCTAGCAGCAGCCAGCTAGTAGCTACTACTACTAGTAGGTGCTGGCGACGAGTGTGCCACCACAACGAGCGCCATCACAACAAGCGTGCGCCGTGTTGACGATGAGCATCTGCTGCGTCTGCTGCTGTGCAGGAGTTCTTTGCTGGGCTGCTTCACACCATGGACGCTGATCTGCAGTCCACCATTGCGTTCAAGAGCTTCCAGCAGTCGTTCAATACGTGAGCACCTGTGTTCGAGAGGACGCCTGCGTGCCTCACGGGGGCTCATGCACATACACATGCTCATGCGCGCACACAGGCGTCAGGCACACCTGGCACGTCAAGCACTCAGGCTGAGTGTCAAGGGCAGGCGTCAAGTTGTGCTTGGTGTGTGCTGGTGGTGGTGGTGGTGGTGTGTGGTGGTTGCAGGGCGAGTGACGGCACGGTGCGCAAGGAGACGTTTGTGTCGTCCATGGTGGGCCAGGCCAAGTCCACGGGCCTGTGTGAGACGCCGGAGCAGGAGGTGCAGCTCACCAAGGAACTGGAACAGGAGTTCACGTGAGTGTGGTCACGTGGCATGAGGCCGCGAGGGCAAGGGCTAGCAACGCGTGTGTGTATCGAGCTTTGTACATCTGGCGCGGCCATCTCTGGCAAGAGATGAGCATAGATAATCACCATCACGCACAGAACCCTGGGCTACCCCCAGCTCCCCCGTTCAGAAGCGACTGCACGCATGGTGGTGGGACAAGCTGTTGCCCGCACGGATGTGAGACGACGAGCTGTGCCTGTCTGTGTGCGTGGGGCCATGCGGGGGTGTTTTGCAGGCTGCTGGATGCCAACGGTGATGGCGTGCTGAGCTTTGAAGAGTTCCGCGCCGCTCTGCTGCGGCAGCACGGGGAGGACGACTTGGGGGAGGTGGGGGAGGAGGACGACGAGGACGAGGAGGAGCAGGAGGAGGGGGAGGACGGGGGGCAAGCGGGTGCAGCGGGAGAAGGCCCAGGGTCGGGTGTGAGGGCGGGCAGTGGGTATGGGTACGGGTACGGGTACGGGCAGGGGAGAAGCAGACAGGGCAGCGGTCAGCCCGCTCCCTCCGGAGGCATGATGTCATCCCGCGGCGTGCCAGCGTCACGCAACGGCACGGACAACGGCGCCATAGCGGGCGGTGCTGGCGGTGGTGGTGGTGGTGGTGGTAGTTGGGAGGACAGCCGTGTGGTGGCAGGGGACGGGTATGGTGGCGGGAGAGGGGGGTCAAGACAGGGGTCAGGCCTGCCTCCGCTGGTGCCTCCCACGCCCGGTGGTGGGGGCCACCAGCGGTCGGCGTCTGGGCACAGGTGGGGGGCTGGCATGGGGGGCCCGACGCCGCTGTGCACTCAACGGTCCATGAGCGGACGGCCGGGGGGCACCTCCATGGCGGTGCGTGGCTTACGATTGCGTTCATGTTAACACCTTTATGTTAACCCACAGCGCGTGCTTACCACATCTGCTGCACAGCAGCACCGCCTCAGCTAGTGCAAGGCAAGGTGCACAAGCCACGCTCACAACTGCCCCACCCGCTTCCCGCATCCCTGCATGCTGGACACGCACACTGTGCAGGGCACGCCTGTTCAAGCACCCGTCTCCACCCGCATCCTCACCGCCGCCGCCGCCGCACACCAACTCCCGCACCCGCACCCGCACCCTCCTTCCCCTGTGCCCGAAAACGGCACCTCCCCCAGCCCGTTCGACACGGCAGACATTGCGTACGACGGCGGCCTGCACGCCGCCGGCACACAAAACCTCATCCGCCTGGCCATGGAGGTGAATGAGGTGCGCACGCGCGCCAACAGCGTCACCGCCTCCCCCGTCCTCCTCGGCCAACAACAACAGCACCTTCCTCCCAACCCGCACTCCCCCTCCGCCTCCGCCTCCGCCTCGGTCGCCGCGCCAGGGACCGTCCGCACCAATTCTGGCGCGAACGTCACGGCGGCGGCGGTGCTGGGCGGTGGCGGCGGTGTGCAGCCGTCGCCACCGTCCGGCCGCAACGCCAGCGGCCTTGCATTGGCGGGGGGCATCCTCGCACACTCGCAATCGCTCGGCCGCTCGGCCGCCACCATCGTGCTTGGCGGCGCCAGCACCGCCCGGTCAAGCGCCGACACGCCGCGTGGCTCCCAGCCCTCCTCGCACAACGGGACCCTGCGCGACGGAGGCATGTCGCCCACCGTCACCACGCTGGGGCGGCACGCCCGCGCCGCCAGCCTGCAGCAGTCCTCCGGGCAGCAGCAGCAGCCATGGCAGCTGCAGTCCCGGGCCAGCAACGCGCAGCAGCCGTCGCTCTCAGGCCACCACGCGCAGGTGCCTCCAGGGTATGAGCACCTCAACAGCGGGCACATGCTGCTGCCCGGCGGGTCCATGCCGCGCTCGTCGGCAATCATGGCGGTGGCGGGGCTGCTGGAGCGTCAGGCCCCGCCGCCCTCGCTCCCCGACAGCCCTGTGAGCGGCGCGGCGCACGCGCTGCAGCTGCACAGGTCGCTGAGCCGGGGGCGGGCGGCGGCGCTGGCGTCAGAGGTTGCTTTGGGAGGGGACGCTGCTGCTGGAGGTCAGCGGCCGCCGTCGAGCAGTGCGCGGCAGGCGAGCGGGAGCAACGGGCTGGCCAACGGCGATCACGTCGACAACCACGGGGGGGCGGGTGGTGGCGTGGGTCAGCAGAGGCAGCCGCGGCAGCTGCTGTCTCCTCCGTCCATGGCGCAGGGTGGTGGTGGTGAGCAGCCAGAGGTGGATGTGCACACGGTGACCCTGGACAGCAACAGCGCCTACAGCCGTGTGCAAGGGGCAGGCGGCGCAGCACGGGACGTGGTGCAGGGTGGTCACAGTGAGTCGGGGAAGGGAGCTTCTGTGTCGGGGGACTCGGCGGCACTTCCGGGCGCAGTACCTCGAACGCACCCCACGTCCACGGAGGCTCTGGCGGCTGCCAATGTGGTGGTGGGGCCTGGGTCGGGAGGGGGCCTAGGTGCGCATGTGGCTGCGAGCGGGCAGGGAGGAGGGGGGCCGGAGGAGCAGGCGCGGCGGCAGGTTGCGGCGGCTGGGCAGTGGGCGGGGATGGACGCGGCGGGGGCGATGCAGGTCGCGGGCCGCGCGCACTTTGAGCCGGGTCTGTCGCCCGTGGCGTCGTCGAGGTGGGGCGCTGCCGAGGGTGGGCCGCTGGAGGGGCTGGTCGGTGGGAGCGTGGAGGGGGGCAGCCCACCGGGAGGGCTCTCGCGCTTCGCCACTCTGTCGCAGCCGTCGGACCTGCCCGGCAACGCGTGATGACGCGGTTCTCCTTGACCATGGGCTCTGGTTTGGGGCCGCACCTGCGCTTGGGCTGCATTCTAGGGTTACGGAGCGCGCGTAGGTCGCGTAGAGCGTGCATGGGAATCCTTGCATGGCTGGCCGAGCGGAAGCAAGCACTGGCCGAGCCGAAGCAGCTGGCTGTAGCGGGACGCTAACTCATGAATGACAATAGTGTTTGCACAGCTGCGCACACTGCACTGCACAGATCTCGCAGGTCCCTTGATATATACCGACGCTGACCAGTACTTTTTGCTGCTGCTGCAGCCGCTGAACGCGTGCAGTTGCTTGAGGGTGTGTTGGGAGGGACGGCACTGCGAGCTGCTGTGCACAGGGACCGTCCCCCATGCGCGCTTGCCTCCCCCGTCCCGAGGCACGTCTCTTGCAAATCGGCCTCCCAACCCACACCAGGCAGTCTCAACGTCAGCAGTCTTTGCATCTCGAATTCGCGATTCACCCTGATCTGTGGCAAAGAGAAGGCCTTGCACCGCACCAAACCACACTGCGTGCGCCGCGCAAGCGTGCTGTTGAGCAAGCGGTGCACCGCAAGGCATTGATTGTTCATCAGTGACTGAGGGTCTGCACGGGAGGAGGGAGACTGGTTGCTGGTCCGAGGCAAGGGCCTGCAGCCGCTGCACAGCCATTATGCTGCCCAGGGGCTCCCATCAGCCGCAGGCACACCCAACCAGCGCCCAGCCACACCAACGCCGTTTCCACGTCACCACACGGGTTTTGTCACAACCTGTCCGCCCCAACACCTCCCCGCGTGCCCGTGCAACATATCGGGTGCGCGCGCGTGCAAGTCGAGAACAGCAGCACGGCAGCAACAACCTTGGCAAGTGGCGCTGTCCTGCAGGAGAGGGCAGGGCAGGACGCCTGATGCCCAATGCATGCCAAGTACAGGGAAGGCGGGGGGCGCAGCGCCACCCACCCTCGGGAGCAGCAAAACGCCCGTCAGTCTCGTCACATACGGCAAGTAGCGCACTTGTCTTGTCCCACCGCCGTCCGACACGCAACCAACCGCAAGACAATCCAATCACCATCACCATTGCATGTCGTCGCAGGAGGCGCGGCAAGCGAGCGCGACAGCCTGCACGCCGCCACCAACAAGGACAGGGGCCCCAAGGCGCTGCAAGGACCCGTCCACACTCCCTTGCATCAAGTCGCCCTCCTCTAGCCCTTGGCAGGCGCCTTGGTGCGTATGTCGAAGCACAGGCCTCCACGCACAGCCAAAGGCGAAACACGCCGCCGCCCACCACCACCACCACCACCGCCACCATCACCACCAACACCCCTGTCACGGCACATGCCCACTTGTGGAAGCACACAGCCGCCCGCCGTGTCGCCCCCTATGTCCCGTTCGCCAAAAAACGCCTGCCCACTACGACACACGCACTCGCGGTTTGTTTGCTGCGCGCACCTTTTTGTGCGCGATGCGCACCCACCATCTCAAGCATCAGAGAGGGCTGCAGGGTGCACCGCCTGCCCTCCGTCACGCGGCACCGGGCCGAGTCATGTGTCAGGGCACATGACCGAGTCCTCACATCACCGGGCATCTTAGCTGATAGCTAAAGGTCGCCTTTCTCCTTGCTCAGCTCTGCGGCGATGCACGTCAACGCCCCTTGGGCCTGCCAGCTTGGTTGCCTTCCCGCACGATCGCCGCGTGCCCCAGCCAGGCGCACGAGTGCAGAACAGCTTGTATGCCGCCGCCCCTGACCCTTGTCCTCCACCTTGAAGTGCCCTCAAGCTCCTCCCCACCACGCTCTCAAATGTGGTGCGTTCAGCGCCACTCGGGCGGCTTGTCCCACGTGGTGGTGCCGGACGCAGCGTGGTAATAGTAGGGCTCGTTGGTCTCCTGGCACCGGTACATGAACCAGCCGTTGGGGCCCTCCATGGGTGCTGGCCACAGCTCCTGCTGCTGCTGCTGCTGCTCCTGGGGTCGCATCATCTGGGGCTGAGCGTGTTGCTGCATCTGGCCCATGCCTGGCGCCTGCTGTCCCTGGTACGGGTCGCCATAGCGTCCGGCGTCCGCGCCGTAGCCGCCGCCGTAGCCACCGCCGTAGCCGCCGGCGCCCTGCGGGCGATGCACGGGAGTTGGCGGATGGCAACCACCACGTCGGGACCGCTTGCCATTCCATCGGAGGTGTCATCATGCGGTGCTGTTGTGCGCGAAGGCGGAACGCGTGCATCCCCCCCAATCAACAGGCTGAGCGTGCGTGCGGGGCGAGGTGGTTGCCCGCGTGGCACCCGTAAGCACCCTCCAAAGTGCCCGTGTGCCGCTGAGTGGCAGCCTCATGCCAGTGATGCTGCAGTGCATGCGCGCGAAGCGCGCCTGCACGAGCTGGTTTCGTGATTGGGACCCGCGATCCCGGCACCAGGTCGGGCCGTGCGTGCAGCTCACCCGGCCTCCGTAGCCCGCACTGGGAGGGCGCCCAGCGCTGTAATCGGCGTACTGGCCACGCCCGCCGCCCGGACGCATCGCGCCGGGGCCTCCTGCGGCAGGGGACTGTTGGAAGGCCCCGCCTTGCGAACGCGCAGGCAGCGTGCGCAGCTCGTGCTCGCCGTGCGCGAAGTTGCAGCGATCGCCGAACCTGCAGTCGCCCTGCAGCCACCTGCGACGCATCATCTCACAGGGCCGCGCTCTCGGTCCTCCTGCCCCTTGGCACGATGCCGAGGACCACCTGGCGCCCCACAGCGCGCGCGCACCTGTTGCACATCCTCGTTTTCGCGTTCTCCGCAGTGCCCTTGAAGCCGCGAGCGCCGGCCCCTCCCTGCTCCGAGCCTGGGGGACCCATCTGCTGCTGCTGCGGATACTGCTCCATCCTCTAAGCTAGGAGCAGCAGGCGCCCTAGGCGGCCCTGTCCTAGCCCCGTCTCTAACGACTGTGGAGTCCAGCCACAGTCTGGCTTGGCAGCACGCTCTCGACCACCCAGGGTTGCCAAACCTCGGGTCCATCGGCAAATTGCACCAGGTGATCATGATCAACGCATGAAAGCAACGGCAAGCAGCATCCACACACACATGCTCAGGCTCCTGGGTCCGTGGGCGCGTCCGGCCGCCTACTTGCCTCGCCGCTGCTGCCGCGCCTGCTTGCCCGGCCGCTTCATCTCCTTCTTGCGTGGGCCTCCCACGTTGCCCTTGGCGCCACCCTGCTTGACACCGCCCGGCTTGGCGCCGCCCTTCCCGAACCCTGTGGAGCGATCAGGACATCACGGCATCAGGTTGCGTGGATGCGTGCCAGGGGGGACCTCCCCTGACCTGCGCAGGCCCCATGAGCTCACCTCCTTTCTGCTTGCCGCCGCCGTTGAAGCGGGCCTGCTTGCCCCCGTCCACCGCAGCGGCTGAGAAGGAGTCGTTCTGTTTGCGCAACTTCTTGCTGCCGCCAAAACCTGCAGACATGCGCCGCCGTGGGGCACAGCGCATGATTGACATGACCTCAACGCCGCGGCGCGGCAGGCTACTGATGCTCAGGCTTGGCATGCACATGCTGCCTGCGCTCACCAAACTTGGAGTCGCGCGCCAGGCGCCTCTTGTTGGGCGGCGTCTTGTCCCTGCCCCCGGCGCCCCGGTCACGTGGCGTGCCCCCTGACTGCTGCCGCCTGCCGCTGCCCTTGTCCCCTTGCCCCCTGCCATCCATGGCCTTGAACTCGGCGTCATAGTCAATCTCACCCGCGTAGCCCTGCAGGCGTGTGGCAAGGCGCGAGGAGTGCAGCGTCACCGTCAGGGGCGTGAGAAGCGCGGCACGCGGCAAGGCAATGGCGCCGTGCGCGCCGGAGCCAAACATCATCAGAGTGGTTGTGCTGGCAGACGTGTGGTGGCCCGCCCACTCACCCACCTTGTCAGCAACCGCAAGGCACGCGACAGCCACCACTCACCGCCTTGTCTCTCTGCTTGCGCAGCTTGGACACTTGCTCGATCTGCGCCTTTTTGTTCTGGCTGCGCTCCTTTTGCTTCTCCGCCTGCACCTGCTTGGAGTACTGCTTGGCCTCACGCGCCTTGCGCCTGCGTTGACAAGGAGACAAGGGGCAGAGAGTGTTGCCAACACTCGCAACGACGCCCATGCTGGTGGTGGCCCCCCAAGCAGGCAGCTGATGCCTCCCACCCAGACCATGACAGCAACATGCGCACCTTTCCTCCGCCTGCTCGATGGCTCTCTGCTCGTGCATGAGCTGGTCCTTGACCTTGGCCATGTGCTGGTCAGTCTTGACCTGCGCAGCAAACACGCCACCCGCCACGCCGTGTGCCTTGCAGTGCGTACCAACACGTCATTGCTGCTTTCATGGCAACTGCAAAGCATTGCCGTGCCACCTGCCCCACGCACCATCTCAGCGTAGTAGTCGCGCGGCCGTAGCCACGCCACGCCCGCCTTGTCGAAACGCATGATGGCCTGCTGCGCCGCTGACAGCGCCTGCGTGCGCTCACACGCACACAAGAGCGAGCACCACGTCAGACCAGCTGTGCGGAGCCTGCAGAGCTGTGGCCCACGCCGCCCCAAGCCCCGCTTCTGCTGCTCCTGCTAGGCATATGTTCCACGCGCCTGCTTGTAGAAGGCTAGCTCTCGCGCCATGTCATCGTCCACGTTGTCCACCTGAAGAGCAGCACAGGCACCCGCTGGCACACGCACTGGTGCTGGCACCTCGGCACCATCACCACCACTAGCACTAAGCTGTGCGAACACCACACCTGCTCCGGGTCGTCATGCGTGATGGCCTGCGTCTCCTCCCACGGCACGCTGTCGGCCCAGCCAATGTCCTCGAGCTTCTCGTGCATGCTCTCCACGTCGTAGATGGGCTCACGCTCGGGCCGCTGGCTGCCCTTTTTCTTCTTCTTGGGCACTTGCCCCGCGGCACCCCCGGCTGCTGACGCGTCCTCGCCCTCGTCCTCCTCGTCCTCGTCCTCCATGTCGTCCACGTCCTCATACTGCACAGCTTGCCACACGCCAGAGGACGCCATGGTGGCCCTGGAAGCCGACGCTCGCTGCGACGGTGCCGTCGGCTTGCCCAGAGTCGCGCTGCACGCACCTCGCCTGCCTCCAGCTCGTCGTCGTCGTCCTCAAGCAGGTCACTGTCCTCCTCCATCTCCTCCTCTATCGGCGCGCGCTTGCCGCCCTTGCCCATCCTGATGCTGCAGTGCCGGTGGGGCGTCGGTGAGCGGCAGAGTGAAGTTGTGGTGCGCTAGGACGTGATGATCAAGAGTATCCACAAGCGCTACCGCTCTGCTTCTCACCAAAAATCGTCATGCACTTGCGGCTTGCGCTTGAGGAGAGGGGGAAGAGAGAGGAGAAGCGCGCCATCCTCGTGCCAACACCACCCATCAATGTCTTCCTCTTCGTCGAGCCTGAAGGCGTGGAAGCTCGACTTCGAGTCCATTTCCGGGGACCGCAAGACGAGCTACGATCCCTTGGGCTACGATGCTGCCATCGCCAAGGAGGTGGTGAGCTTCAGCACGCGGCTGCGCAGATCATGCGCCCCAGAGGCCCTTGGCTGCCCCTGACCGCCTGCGTGCATCCGGCACGGCCATGCGCGCAGACCGTCTCGAGCAGTCAGAAGAAGAAGGACCCGGCGGTGCTGCAGCGGAAGCAGTCGGTGAGCGTGCCTTCGGGGGCGCTTCTGAAGGCATGCATGCTATGGGAGGGGACGCTTCACAAGAGGCACCCGCATGCCGCGCGCCTGCAGGCCTTGTATGCGAGAGCCACAGCGCCCATCAAGAACGTGGGCTTCATGTGCTTCATGGCCTGGATGTCCGGCAACAGCATCCAGATCTTCAGCATCATGATGACGTTCAGCCTGCTGGCCTCGCCCATCTCAGCCATCCTTTCCTCCGGGCAAAGTGAGCTTCTTGGCGGCCAGTGGCGTTGTGTGTGTGGCGGGGCTGGCAGCGGGCACTGGCACTAACATGGCAGAGGGTACCCCCTGCCTTGCTCCCTGGAGGGAGGAACAGGCCTGCTCACACACCGTCAGCTCTACCGCCAACGCCCCTCCTGCACGCAGTGTTCCCTCGCGAACCCGACTGGCCCCAGCTGGACGTGCTGCTCCCGCGCCTGCTTTACTGCATAGTTCAGTGCGGCCAGCTCGTCTTTGGCCTGTACAAGCTCGACGGCATGGGGCTGCTACCCGTCTTCCCCTCCGACTGGATCTCCTCGCTCAAGGTGAGCGGTATAGCAGAATACTGTGCAAGCGCTGCGCGGCGTGATGAGTTGCGTGCGCATGCTGACTGATGGCAGTTTGCCTCTGCGCCCTGTCGCCTCGCAGGTGCCAGAGACATTGGAGCACTCGTACGCACCCCTTGCCTCGTCATGACAGCAGCGGCCTGGGTTCCCTTATTGCAAAGGCAGGAGGCGGTGTCGTGAGCTGCGCATGCGATACACCAAGGGCTGTCGGGAGCAAACCGGAGCCCATAGAGAAACATCAGGACTGCACAGAGCCCTGGGATGTGGGCCGGCAGCGCAGACCACCAGCACAGTGCTGTGCCTTGAGGTGCGCTTGCTGGCCCACCGCTCCCAATGTCATACCAATCGGTAGCAACAGGAGCATGATGGTGCGGTGAGGGCAGGGGAGCCGACCCAGGGCCTCACGCTCAACGAAAAAGACCCGTGTCACCACCCGGGTTACAGCGTGGGCACAGCTTTCCAACCCGCGCCGAATGCACCCCCATGTCCTCGACCGTGAAAGCAGCCCAGCCTGCACCGTGTGTGCCCTGCTCGTGCCATGACCATGGCAGCTGCATGAACCTCACGGCGTCATGCCGCCTTTGACAGCCCAGCCGTGGGCTGTGGGTGAAGCCATCCCACACCTCACGCCTCCTTACAGAGGTCCCGTGCCGGGGCCCACATTGTTGCTGGCGTACGCTGCTAGGTATCGCCAGCCCCGCAAAGCTCCTCGCAAAGCAGATGCAGCCAAGCTGAGGACCAAGTGCGGCCAGCCCGCTGGCTTTATCCTGCAGCAGCTGGTGGGCGCCGTTGAGCCAACCTCAGCTCGTCGACGCGCCCGCTGTGTTTGCCAGTCAGTAAGATCATTTCGCCGCCACGGGCAGGAACAGCTTGAACTCGGGCGGAAGCTCCTCTTCGCTGTACAGGCGGTCTGCGCATGGCACGAGAGCGAGCGGGGGCGGCAGCGGAGTCAGCTCGTGTGCCGCACATACCCTGACTCACGTTATGCAGCCCCCGTCACTGTTCCTCCGCTGCATCACGGACCTGAGAAGTAGATGCGGCGGATGCGGCAGTTGGCGTGTACTTGCACGCGGAGCGTCTCAATGTAGTTGGTGCCTGCGCGTGATGCGCCAGCAGTGATGGCACGCTTGTGCGTCAGGGCAAAGCTTGCACCACAGCACAGCGCTGCTGCTGCTGTGCCATTGTTGCTGATCCCTGGGCCCATCCATCGGTCAGCGCACCGTACGCGCGGCGGGTGAAGTCCGAGAGGTTGAACTGGATCTGGTTCCACCCGTCGTCGAGCCGCATTGGCATCGTGCAGATGAAGGGCTTGACCCGCGTCGTGGACTGCACACCAGGCACAGGAGCCAGGAGCACGAGTCCCATGATTGTGAGCACACACTTCGAGAGTGCCGTGATCTGCGGTGCCCCCGCCCCCAGGCCCCCCAGCGCGCGCACCTGGTAGTTGGACGCCCGGAAGCGCCTGCGCACGTTCTTGTCGTCGAGCACCTGCACCTCGAAGCTGAAGTACTTCTTGAGGTTCTTGATAATCATCACCAGGAAGGGGAGCTTGATGCCCAGCGTCTTGGTGGGGTCAGCCGGCGCTGCGATGAGGGGGAGAGGAGCACGGAGATGCGTGCTGCGTGAGCGCCTCGTGTGCTCTGCTGCGTGTTGTGCTTCCCCCCCGCCGTGTCGAGGCGCACCTGTGATGTACACGTTCGCGACGTTGTCGCCGCAGACCTCGAGCACGCTGCTCTGAATGTCCTGGTCCGTGATGCGCTTGATGTGCCCATTCTTGACCTGCGCTCGCCGAGTCGTGTGGGCACGCGCCGGTGAAGAGCGCCTCAGAGAGCGCCGCTGCTGCTGCTGCTGCCATATTGATGCTGCAAGGACCACAGCTCATGGGCTCTCCTGCAGGCGCTCTCGCGGGTTCGGCGCGGTCCGCCATCTCCTGCTCCCCACATCTCTCGTCCCTCGGAGGCCAGTCCCAGCGTGCACACGCCCCCGCGGCGCACCTGCTTGTCCCAAATCTGCAGAGGCTTGCTGCCAATCGAGTAGAGGATGGACAGGAAGCCGCTGCGCGCAGGGAGAGTGCGTGCACGGTGCACGAGGCGAGAGAGCGACGGAGCTAAGGCAGCATCGCTGGTGCTTTTCTGCCCAAGCTTCTGCCCCTCCTGTGCATAGAGCCTGCTGCCTGCGCTTGCCCCTTGTCCGCGAGCGAGACCACTCCGTGCCTCACCTCTGGAAGCTATTCTTGAACATGGTGCCGAGGCGTCAGCGCGGCCTCAACGCCGCGCGCCCTCCTGTAGCCGGCTGCCTCCTCCTTCTCGCTGCTCGCGTGTGTGGCCCTGGTCCTTGTGCGGGGACGGAGCGAAGCGATGCAGCGGAGCGTGTGCAGAGAGTATGCGGTGGGGTGTTATGCCGATGCGTTGCGATGTGGCCTCTCCTGTAGCGTGTGCGTTGCGCTTTGAAGCAGGACCGCGTACGGCATGCACCTCGTGGGGGGACGCAAAAGGGGAGAAGAAGAGTTAATAACACTCAGCATCCCTCTACTGGCCATGGCCTCCCTCCCCCTGGGCGTGGTGGACCCCCTCCTGGGCGGCGGTGCCTGGCCCAGGATAGGTGTGATCTTCTAGCTGCTGCACGCACTGGCGTTGCTGGGACCATCTCCAGGGACCATTATCTTCACAAATGCCTTGCAAGTGCGTGCACGGCACCGATCCCCGCCCCGGCGCGCATTCCCCTTGGGAAGGGGTGGCATGCGCGCTTCCATAGCCAGTCTCAGCATCCGGGCGCCTGCTAAGGCTTTCCAAGCAGGCTATCCTCTGCTTCTTGGCGGTGTGGGCGTTGGCAAAGATTTGTTCGGCAAGCGCAAGCACGCTAAAGCGATTCGTGTGCGTGTGCGTCGGCCCCGCAGCTGCCCTCCGGCGTGGTTGCAGTTCGCGCTAGCGGCGCTCCTGGCGCGCGGTCAGATATCTCAGGAAGGTGAAGGCCAGAGGCGGAGCAGAGTGGCGCAAGGTGCACGCCGCGAGCCGTCCCGCAGCAGCATCCCCTCCTAGGCGCCCGGCGTGACTTCGGGTGCGCACTTGTCCTGGGGGGGGGCAATGCGAAGCGAGGCAGCGATCGATCGATCGATCCAGCCGGCGGGGCACGCGTGGGCGCGACGGCGTGCAGCGCCACTACATCTTGGAGGCGCGCGCGTGCGCCCAGCGGGGTGCTGCCCTCGATTTGCCGGTGCACAGGGTGCGTCGAGTGGCAGGAAGTCCCCTAAGCACGAGATGGATGCCTTTCCCGAGCTGCCGGACCTCGGGCACGACGACTGGCTGAACCAGGTCGAAGTGGGAGGTGCGCGAGGCTCGGGGCTGGCCTTCCTTCCAGCAACAGCAACAATCTGCAGGCACGCACGCACCGCCGCAGCGAGCGGCATCAGTGGCCGCAGCAGTGTCCTCCTGGCGAGCAGCTCGCAGCTCCTCTCCATTGGTGGGGGGACCTGCGACTTGCGGCCACCTTTCCACCCTCGCGTCCAGCGCGGCAGCAGGCCAGAGGGCGATGATTGCGGCGCTGGGTGCGCGCGCGGTGCCCGCAGACTTCCACGAGGACGCGCTGGCGGCGTCGCTGGCCAACTTCACGGGCCCAGACGACCAAGACGAGCTGCAGGTGCGCGCTTTGGCGCTGGCAAATCGTGCAATCGTGCAGCGGCCATGACAGTGGGACAGCAGCAGCAACAGGAGGGGCACCATGATGCCACACTGCGCGCAGGTGCTGCTCTCCGGCGGCGGGGAGCGCCCACTGTCGGCGTCGCGGCCGGGCGGCATGACGCGGGCGTCCTACAGCATGAACGACCTGGTGGTGAGTAATGGTCTTGGTCTCACCATTAGCATCATCAAGCAGCTGATGCAGGCGAGCGCCGCGATGTTCATCTGCTTGCCGTGCCGCTGCCGCGTCCCCTGCAGAGCCTGCAACGCCAACCGGCGCCCCTCCCGCCGCCCAACCCATGGAACCACAAGCTCGTGTCGGTCAAGCCCAGGCTGCAGTCCGTGCCCGAGGGCGGCCCCACCTACGGCGGGCCCCTCAACCTCCTGCCGCTCACCGCCGGCGCTCCCGCCAACGGCACAGCGACAGCCCAGGACGGCGCCGCAGCAGCGGCAGCGGGCGCCGCCCTAGGAGTCGTCGGTGCAGCAGGAGCAGCGGGCAACCTGCAGGGCGTTCCAGGCACCGACCTGGTGCTAGCGCCCACGCCGCAGCCTCCCACCGCTGACCTCCTGCTTGCCGCCATGGAGGATCCCAGCCCGTATGCGGATCTGGCCGACTTTGACACTGACCACGTGGGGGCGCTGGTGGGGGGCGGCGTAGGCAAGATGGCGCACGCCAACGGCTACCACCACCAGGCGCACAGGTGCGGCGGGGGGCGCCCATGCAGCCGGGGGCAGGCGGGGACGGGGTGCCATGGGTTGGCATGTGAAGCAGGATGGCATGGGAGTGCAGGCATGGGAGAAGGACGGGTGACATGCTTGCAAATGTCGCCGTCGGGGTTGTCTGGCTCTGCCGCATGCCTTGTGCGCCACGCTGGCCCTTGCATGCCATGGCGCTGTGGCCCCACCTTGTGCAGCCACGAGCCGCACCAGGCGCACGGCGATCTGCTGGCCCCAGGCACGGCAGCGGGTGCAGCGTGTGAGAGCAGCGCTGACGAGCCGCCCGACGGCACGGAGCCCCCCGCTCAGAAGCGCCAGGCGTCGGGCCTGCCGCTGCGCAAGAGCCAGAGTGCCGTTGAGCTGGGGTCCTGGAGGAGCTTGAGCGGGGCGGTGGAGGAGCTCTGGGGAGCGGACGCGGAAAACGTGAGTGTGGCCTCGCTTAGAGGGAGGGAGGGCTGGGGTGGGCTTGCGAGTGTCACAGGGTGGGCTGCTAGGGGCAAGCAGAGGCTTGGCAACTGGCCTGTGCAGCTACTGCCTCGCCTCGCTGAGATGACTGCGCGGGGATTCCCCATGATGAGTGCATGCATGCCGTGAACAACGTGAACCACTCTGCGCAGCTGTGGAAGCTGTCCACCGAGGAGCGTGTGCAGCGCATCCAGCGCCACCGCGACAAGCGCCTGCAGCGCAACCTGCAGCGCACCGTCAAGCAGCCCACCTGCCGCAAGCCGACCGCCGACGCGCGGGGGCGCGGCGTTGCCGGCGCCGCACGCGGCCGCTTCACCCGCACCGACGGCGAGCACCACCATCACGGGGCCACTAACCACATGGGTGAGGGTAGCTCACAGCAGCAGCAACCCACGGGCAGCGGCTCACAGGGCGCGGCGGTGGGCGGCTCGCACGAGCCCTCCTCCACTGACATGTGTGGGGATGCGACCACGGGCGGCAACGGTGGTGTGTCTTCGGGTGACCAGACGTCGTCCGGCCAGGACGGGCCGTCGGTCAACACGCGCCTTGCGGGGGGCCTTGGGGGCGGCGGCACATGGCAGGATGAGCTGGAGCAACAGCTCAACAGCCACCACCTGCAGGCGCCGCACCACGCGCACGCGCACCTGTCGCATGGGCAGCCGCATGGTGCGCCCACGCTGACGCGGTCCGCGTCTACTGGGTTTCTGTCTGGGCTGGCCAGCAGGCACCACCACCACCACCGCTCGCACCTCAACCTGCACAGCTTGGGGACCCACGGGACCGGAGCAGGGGCGGGGCAGCAGGCGGGGGCGGGGAGTGGCGGCTTGTATCAGCACCCACTCCACCAACACCAGCACCACCAGCATCATCACCATTCGGCGGGCAGCTTTGGGCTGGGGCAGCAGCAGCAGCAGGCCGAGGGGAGCAGCAGCATGATGCAGGGCATCAACATGATTGGCGCTACGCCCACCTCGATCCTGCACCCGCAGCCTGGCGCGGCGGTGCATGGCGATGCGCTGCCGAGCCTTGGGGGAGGGCTTGGGATGGTGCCCATGAGCGGGCAGGCGGGCATGGACTCTGCCAGCAGCTACCAGCAACAACAACAACAGCAACAGCAGCTCTACTCGTCAGGCATGGCAGGGAGCTCGTCCTCCGTCGCCACATCGTTTGGCGGTGCGGCGGCGGCCGGCCTGCAGCAGCAACACCAGCAGCAGCAGCAGCAGCAGCGGACGGTGGTGATGCAGCACCAAGGCGGGGGTGCCGTACCGCTCTCACCCGGCATCAGCATGCTCAACCCGCTGCAGCAACAACAGCAGCAGCACCTTGCAGCCGGTGTTGGTATGCATCCCTTGTCCCATCCACACCCCATGAAGCACCTGCACCCCACCTACCCGCTGCCCGGGCAGCAGTTACCCCACCACCCCTACGGTGCAGGGCCGAGCAGCAGCTTCCCTCCGCAGCAGCAGCACCACCACCACATGCACATGCCGGGGCAGACGCACGCCGTCATGCCCCTCCCAGGCATGGCCATGCTAGGCCCTAGCCCCGTCGCCCCCGCGCCATGCATGCCGCTGGGCGCAGCACCGGGGCAGACCATCTTTAGCGGAGCCAACATCTTCACGGCGGGCAGCAGCAACAACCTGCACGCCGTGGGCGTGGCGGCGGCGGCGGCGGCAAACGCAGCCAGCACGCAGCAGCAGGGCCTCATACAGAACGCGGCGCCCGTGGTGGCGCCCTCCGCAGCTGCAGCTGACCCGCTGGGAGGTCTGTTGGATCCGTTTGGTGGCGTGCTCGGTGCCAGTGACATGGACTCTGGGTTTGGGCTGCTGCCGCCGCACCCATCGCAGCAGCAGCCGTCGCACGGCATGGCCGGGCTGGGCCACATGATGCACATGGGCGGGAACGGCGCCACGGGCCTGCTCCCGGGCTCTGTGTCGGCGTCAGTGCCTGCGTCGTCCTTGTCGCCGCCGCTGCACCACCACGCGGTGGGAGGAGGCATGTCGCCCACGGCCAGCGACGGGCACAGCCACAGTGTGGGGCTGAGCCTGGGGGACTTGAGCGTGGGGCTGTGAAGGGAGGCGGGGAAGGGGGCGTGATGGGGGAGGACGGTGTTTGTGCAGGATTGGTCAGGTTGCCTGCCCTCAGCAGGCGCGCTCTCAGCAAGTGCTCATAGGAGGAGGGCAGGAGGGGGAGGCTGCTGCTCCACGTACAGCGCATCGTCAGCTCAGGCAGTGCCACATGATGATGTGGTGGGCAGCAGCCGTCCCCCTACCAAGGCGCAGCAGGTGCTCTATCTCAGGCGCTTGGCGCGCACGTGTACACCACCACCACGGTTTCCCGACGACCCTGTGCCTGGACAGACAGACAGAGGCCCGTGCAACCGACAGCCGCTGCTGCCAGTGGCTGCATAGAGAGCGAGGCGGGGCCTCCACCACCACGACACACGACACACTGATACCTGCATCCCTGCTGTGTGCGTGCCAGGGCGCATTTTGTTGCCTGCAGCGCCCGGCCGCACCTAGACATGCAGCCCAGCATTTGCTTTGATGATGATGATAGCGATGATGTGTCGCTGATGGCGGCGGCGGTGATGGTGGTGGCTTGATCATAGAAATGGTCGTGTGCCCCGCCCCTGCATCTCCTGCATGCCCTCCCTGCCCCAAGACGTCGAACCCTAAGCAGCGGCAGCATGAGCATGTTCCTGCACCGCGTTTCCACGGCCGCACACACAGGCGCAGGCCTGCTGTTCTTTGCCTGTTCGGCGTGGCTTGGATGACTAGCCTTTCCTTCCGGCGCGTGGCTGGTGGTGCAAACAGCCAGGCATTCCCTTCCTGATGCCTCAGGCACGTGTGCCGTGCCCGCTCCCTGTATGATCATGTCCTAGTGTGGGTGGGCGGGTTCCTGTCTTGAGGTGCTTTGCACTGGAATTCCTCGCCTCGCGTGCCACTTAAGCGGCCGCATGTGGGCCGCCAGCCACACCATTGACAGTGGATGGTGTGGTGACTCATGATGCGCGTAACGTGGCGCCCGCATCATTTGGGGCGATCATGAGGCCCTCACCGTGGCAGCCTCCTGCGAGAGTGCAACACGTTAGGGCCCATTGTGCGCCTTGGTGGTGCACGAGCATGCGGGACATGCACAAGCGGCGCCTGCTTGCCTGCTAAGCCCTGGCCTCTGGCTCACCTGCAGCTCCATGACTAGCAGCTTCTGTCCTGCCCTTGGTTCCCTCCTCCTAGCTCGGCATGGCGCGTTTCCACAGTGGCCGCAACACTTCACCCGGGCTTGAAGTTCACCCGGGCCTCCACCTGTGCGCTGTGCACAGGGTTCTTGCTTGCCTTCGTGTGTGTGTGCGCACAGTCGCTGCTGCCGGTCACATGATTACAGAGCGCGGATATGGCAGAGCGTGGTTCACATAGGCACGTCCGGGGTCACATAGGCACGTCCGAGGTCGTTGAGCTGGCACACAAGTGTTCGAGATGACGCTCCGCGCGTTGGGCTGCATTTTGCCAGGTCGCAGTGCCTGAGGAGCCAGTCACGTGTCCTGCTTTGCCCAGTGAGCAGGGTGAGCACTGCAGGCTGTGTGTTCCTGGTCCTCAGACGTGTCCCGTGTCCGGTTAGCTGCGAAAGAAGCGTTAGCAGGAGCGGGGGGCGATTGCACACATCATATCATTTCCTGGTGGCCGTTTGGGAGCACCTGGTGGCTGCTCCGCTCCATCTGAGCACACGAAACAGGCCTGCCGTTTTACCTTCGTTGGCGGTTGGGCAGAGGGAGGAAGATTTACCTGCGGGCGTTACGTGGTGGTTGTACTTGGGGCTAGGTGTGGAGCTGTGGAGCTTTCCGGGGGTGGGTTGCGGTGTTGTTGGTGATGGAAGGCTCCAGATGGTCGAGATGGTCGCGCGCCACGTCACCATCCATACGCGCAGAAGGCGCGGCTTCCCTGCAGGCTGCTGCTGCACCTCATAAGCTGTCATATGCACTCGATCCCTGCAATCCCCAGCACCTTGATTGGTGCCCGTGGTCGGCAGCGTGAGGGGGTGAAGGCACGCCATGCGGGCGAGAACGACGCCACACCTGGACAGAAAGCAGCAAGCTTGGAACGCCGCACACATACAGACACATACAGCACACAGCTCTCCGATCACGATGCAGCTAAGGAGGCAGCAGCTGGGGATGAGCAGGGCCGTGCGACCGTCGAGAATGGGTTTCCTCGCCGTGCAGGCAGTGGCGAGGCCTCAGCGCGTGGCCAGCGCCAAGAGGGAGCAGCCGGGCCTCTCGGCTTCGTCGTCTGGAGGTTCCTCCAGCGCTGTGCCGCGCAGTGCGACTCTCGTTAACGTCGCGCCCCCAGCAGCACCACCCCCAAGGCAAGGCAGTGCAGTGTGTGTGTGCTTGTGGCTGCCTGCTGTCACGCCAGGAAGCAGGTTTCTTGACGGGGGAGGTGTCCATGTTCTCACGCCGGCAGACGCACACCGTGTCCCTGCCCGCCACTCTGTGCAGCATCAGCTCCGAGCTGGGCAGGTCGCCGCTCTTCCTGTCAGAGGACGAGGAGGACGCGGAGGGCGACTGCAACGTGCGTCTTGTAGTGGGAGGCGTGCACTTTGCCGGGGCGAAGCCGACAGCTGCGCAGGCGCCGCTTACGAGCCACACACACGCACACCCCCAGCAGGCGCGTTGGATTGCGTGCTCTGCAGGTGTACATGGACCGCGACGGGCACATCGTCGAGGCCATGTGCTGGTGAGTGCTCTGGACAGAGCGCCATCGCTCGCCGTGCAGCGGACGCCTCCAGAAAGCCCCGCCCTGCTGTCCATCACCTTCAACTCTCCGTGGTGCTGTTCACTGCACGCGTCGCACCGTGCATGCAGCGACTACGGCTACCGGTCAGGCGTGGAGCGCATGTACCAGAACTCCGACGGAGCCGTGCCCACATCCGGCATGTCATTGGCGGTGCGTGCAGCGGATTCGCTCAGCATCTGGGCGGGCGGGTGCTTTTGCAGCTGCTGCAGCGTGCTAGGGAGCGGCGTCAGCCAATCTTTCAGCCTGATGGGGCGTACCGCCACGCGAGCGCACCCTTGGGGGTCCCTGAGGCACACAGCTGGTTTGTGTGGACCTACATCTTCGCCACTCATTCAGGTGCCCAAAGAGGCCTGGCGCTTGCACACGTGCACAGTCATGCACATATGCCACCATGCACCTGCCCCCTATCCACACGCAGCGTGCACCGGGATTGGTTGGAGCGTGCCGCGGGACGCGCTGTGCGTGTCCAGAAGTGTGCAACTGGCATGTTACGAGTGTTTGTGTGTGTGTCTGTGTGCCGCAGCTCAAAAACTTCCAGGAGGAGCTCGAGGAGCTGCGGTGGTCCTTCAGGGAGGACGCCTACGCACAGGTGGGTGGGTGGGTGGGGCGTGATGGCACGTGTCGGGGCAGCCGTGCAGGTGTGCGCACAGGTAAGAGGTGGTCCGCACAGATAGAGGTGGTTCTTCAGGGAGGATGAAGAGGTGGGTTGGGTGTTGAGAGAGGAAAGGACAGAGAATGACTACGGTGGGCCTCGGCACGTGCACAGTGGCACATGCGCGGGCTGTGTGACGGGCTCAATCGCGTGCGGCGCCCGCCGTCACCTGTGGCTCAAGTGCAGCTGCCACACCCACCTCGTGGGCTGCAGATGAGGCAGCAAGGGACCCTCACACGACGTTGTGCTTGGCCTCCGACTCCCCACACTCTACATGCCACTTTGCCAAACAACATGCCACTTTGCCAAACAACATGCCACCTTGCCCAGCAACATGCCACTTTGCCGAGCATGCCACACTGTGCAACAACACTCGCTCTGCAGGTGGCGGTGCTCAACCCTCCCTCCAACATCTTTTGGCAGGGCGTGTACGAGCTCGGTGGCTTGGTGGTCAAGGGCCTGGCGGCAGTGGACCGTGCCC
Source organism: Chlorella sp. KRBP (assembly GCA_004335735.1). Lineage (NCBI taxonomy): Eukaryota > Viridiplantae > Chlorophyta > Trebouxiophyceae > Chlorellales > Chlorellaceae > Chlorella > Chlorella sp. KRBP. The sequence continues at coordinate 28,660 of QAXK01001698.1, forward strand.
TGGAGGGCGCCAAGCTGCTGCCCGCGCTCAAGTCCAACCACGCCGACCCACTCACCACAGAGCCAAGTGGCAGGGTGCGACCCGACTGCTTCGAGGTGCGTGGTGGGGGTGGGGGTGGGGGTGGGGGTGGCGGGTGTGTGAGAGGCGT
>QAXK01001700.1:0-11235 GCA_004335735.1 Chlorella sp. KRBP
TGAGCAATCGTCACACTTTGTGTCAGTAGGCATGTCAAGCGGCCTCTTGGAGCATGCTTTGCCAATGAGCCTGTCAAGCGGCCGCTTGCAGCATGATCATCCCTAGCAGCTAGAGAGTCCCACTAGCACCCTCATCCTTGTCAGAAGACCATAGGTTAACATCTAACCCTCAATTTGACCTTATCTAAGGGCGTACCGGGTGAGCTAGGCCAGCTAGCCGAAGAACTAGCCGCCATTCCTTCCTCATCCCTACCTTATCCCTAGCCGCCATTCCTTTCTCATCCCTACCTTATCCCTGCCTTATCTTGACATCCTGCAGGGCGTGCCAGTGGGCGAGCTAGACCAACTCGCAGAAGAGCTAGCCGCCACCATGCTGCCCCCCCATGCCCCGTCCTGCTGCCCTCAGCCCCGCGCCCCATCCCACATCCGTACCCCTACCTTATCCTTATGCATTCAAATGATCGCAGGGAGTTCCTCTGGGCGAGCTAGACCAACTCGCAGAAGAGCTAGCCGCCACCATGCTGCCCCCCCGCGCCGTCCTACTACCCTCGCCCGCCAACCAGCCGCCTAGGGTTCACCTTCTGGCTGAGGGCTCAGTGGTGGTCAAGCGTCTAGCATGGTCTGCGGCGGGGGGGGCGGGAGGAGGCGGAGGGGGGAACAGCGGCAGCAGCAGCAGGAGGAGGACGCTGGCCAGTGCGCTGGCCACAGCGACGGCTATGAGTTTGCCGGATGATGATGGCGGGTGCGTGTTGGCTGGGTTAGGGTTAGGGTCAGGATAGGGTAGGGTCAGCAGCAGGAGGAGGGCGCTGGCTAGTGCGCTGGCCACGGCGACGGCTATGAGCCTACTGGACGACGATGGCGGGTGTGTGGGCTCTGCTTAAGGTTCGGGGTTGCCTGCTCTATTGCCTGCAGCGTGCGCCAGGCCATGTACGATGGAGACACAATCAGCGTGCTGCAGTCATCGGCGGTCATTGGCAGCAGCATGGGCCACGGCATCGCCGCCATCACCATGACACCCGTGAGTGCATGCATGTGTTCTGCTGGCACACTAAAACAAGCAACTGCTGGCACACTAGCCAGCATTCAACTATCAATCATGACACCCGTGAGCGCACACTAACAAGCAACTGCTACACTAACACGCAATTGCTGGCACACCAACCAAGCTGTCCAGCAGCGGCGGGGGAGATGGGGGTAGCCCAGGTTTCTGAGCGTGATGATGATCATCTATGCTCATCTGCTTGCCAGAGATGGCCGCGCCAGATGTTAAGCGCGACACACTCGCTAACAAGCAACAACAAAACATGTGTCGGCAGAAGGACAGGTCCAGGCACCACCTCCAATGATGTGCGCAGCTGAAGGGCTTAGCATGGTGCCCTCATGCCCTCATGCCCTCATGCCCTCATGCCCTCATGCAGGTCAAGGCGTACTGGATCCCAACCTCTGCTGTGGGCAAGCTGCCACCGCGCATCCAGGCGGTGAGAGATGCTGCATGCGCATGCCCTGAGGGCTTGGAGCTCGCACCATGCGGCAAACCCCGCACAGACGCATGATGCTGCCGCATGCTGCACCACCTGCTGCAGCTGAGCCCTGCATGCGCATACGAAGGCAGCATGCCCATGCCTGCCCAAGCCCTAACCTCAGCCCTCAAGCCCTAACGCATGCCCTTGCCGCAGCTGCTCGAGTCTGCGGATTCCTTCTGGGCGGGCTACCAGTCGGGTCGCGGCAGCGGCCTGACGAGGATAGACATGGCGCGGCTGAACCCTAGCTACGGGGCTTACACTTACAAGGTGGGCAGTGAGGTGGTGGGTGAGGTGGCTCAGAACGCACTCAGGAGCGTCAGCAAAACGTTCTCACAACGGCTCCGCGGTGGTCATTTCGTGCACCAAAAGGCAATAGAGGGGGAGGGCGAGTATTCGCCAGTAGCGGGTTTGCCCTGTTGTAATGAAGGCGACGTTTGTGATGAAGCACAGCGTTCTTTCTCCGTCTTCCTATCTGATTGCCATTTCTCCCTGGCGTTGCTGGTGTTCACCTGAGACTGTAGGTGGGCGACGTGGTTATGAAATCGATCGGCCAAGCCGCCAGCGCAAACGCCGGAAGTGCCGGCCCCACCCCCGGCGCCACCGCCACCACCACCACCCCCTGGCCCACCGCACCGCACGACGCCCATCCCCTCCCTGGCGGTGGTCACAGCATGCACAGCACGCTCAGCAGCCCCCACCGCTCCCAGCAGCACTCCCACTCTTTTTCCCATTCCCAGCACCCGTCCCAGCGTTACTCCAGCAGGGGCACCAACAGCGGAGCTGTAGCAGCAGCAGGAACGGGAGCAGCGGGAGGGGACGGCGGCGGCGGCGGCGGCGGCGCTGGCAAGGGAGGCGGTGGAGGTGGAGGTGGAGGTGGGGAGGGGCACGGTGGTGGTGGCGGGGGGGGAAGGGGAGGAGGAGTTGGAGTTGGAGGAGGTGGCGTGAGGGCGGTGCTGCCGTCGGATGCTGCTGGCAGCTTTCGGCTCCACAGCCCGACTACGTCGGGGGCCAGAGGCGTGACGCCGCATGGGGCGCATATGATTGTGTCGTTGAATCCTGCGGCGGGGATAGGGATGGGTGTGGGTGGGGTGGGTGGGGTGGCGGTGGGGGCCTCGGAGCAGGCAGTCAAGCGCCAGGCGCAGCTGCATGCGTTGAGCGCTGGGCAGGTGCTGGCGGTGATGGATGCGGCGCAGCGCCGCGACCCAAAGACGGGTAGGTGTGCCCTGCATGCATGCGTGGCTAGGGTTTTGGAGGGAGGGCAGGGCCGGATTATTGTAGTGCCCCTCATGGGCAAGGTTTGCGCGGCGTTAACGTTGGTCTATGAGGCAAAGAAGCAGCAGGTGCGCGATGCAGGCCCTGTGCATGTCGTCGTAATTTGCTGACCCTAAACCTTTGCTGACCCTAAACCCAAACCCTACTCGACCCTCATATGTCCTGCAGGGCTCATGACGAGCAACCTGGAGGTGGCCCGACGCATGCAGCAGGGCTTGAGCCTGAGCCCTACATCCTCCGCCCAAAACCCTACCGGAGTCCGCAGGTCCATGGCAGCACCAGCGTCCAAGCACACAGGTGGGGTTTAGGGTTAGCACGCTGATAGTGAGATGTTTGTGCAGTGCATCATTGGTTGACTGACGCGATCATTTGAGCATACTGGACATTGAGGCCCTAGACCAATATGTAAACACTCAGTGAGTGTACATCAGCAATGGACGAGCGTCAACCCTTTTGTCATTGCTCCTGCTGGCGGTACAGGAGGTGCAGGCGGTGCATCAGCGGTATGGCCGGACCATCAGCGCTACGGCAAGCGGGAGCCCCATGGAGGCTTGTGCCCTCCTTTAGGGCTCCTGCCACCGGACCAGGCCTCATGGCCACGTGTGGAGGGGCTGCAGTGAGTGTTTTTGTGTGTGTGTGTGTCGATACTTGCATCTGTTCGGGCGCCTCGGCAGGGCCGGAGAGCCCACTACCGGGCGTATCAGATGTCTCGCAGCATTCAGGCACGCGAGCCAAAAACAAAAGGCGTGTTTTTCGTTCCGTTCCGTTGCATGTTGCCGTCAGCCGGGCAAGGCTGCTTGGCATCGTGGGCAGGTCACTGCGAAAGTGTCCACAAACTGCGCTGAAATGACAGGTGGATCAATCATGTGCGTGCCTGCGCCGCGTGTGGTGATGGTGGTGGCACGCAGATGGAGGAGGAGAGCATTGTCAACCGTCTGCAGCGTCAACTAGAGCTGGTGCTGAGCAGCATCCGCCTGATTGAGTCCAAGCTCGAGGCCAAGGGCATCACCATGAAGGACCTGGGCATCACGCCCTTTGAGTTTGCGGCACCAGAGTGAGTGTGGTGGTGGTTGTGGGGGTTGTGGTGCACGATGCACGAGCCAAGGGCTTCACCATGAAGGACCTGGGCATCACGCCCTTGCGGCACCAGTGTGTGTGGTGGTGGTGTGGTGTCTATGGTGACGATGCACACCGCTTGATTCCCCACCAGGCGCACCATGCACCTAACCCTAACCCAAACCCAAACCCCACGCCCCCCGCAGGACGCTGCGCATCTACTCACGCAGCCCCTCGTCTGCGAGCAGCATCGACAAGATGGGGCACGGCGCCTCGTACGCGCCGGGAAGCAGCCCCTCATCGGCCACGCACGCGCAGCAGCACCAGGTGCTGGGCTCATCGCTGCACCTGGCACCCAGCCAAGGTGAGCAGTGAGCTGCTGGGTAGGTTTCGGGGAAGAGGTGGGGATCGTACGCGCAGCAGCACTCAGGCGCTGGGCTCATCGCTGCACCTGGCACCCCAGCCAAGGGTGATGCGTTGGGTTAAGTTTAGGGAAAAAGGTGGGCACCCGGCGCCCAGCCAAGGTGAGCAGCCTGCAGCTCCCACCTGCCGCAGCATTGCCGCATTTGCCGGCAAGCAAGAGCCACGAAAGCGCACGCAGAGAGAGAGAGAGAGAGAGAGAGAGAGAGAGAGAGAGAGAGAGAGAGAGAGAGAGAGAGAGAGCACATGAACTGAGAGCACCGCCGGTTTGCTGTACGTGGCAACTGCGATATGCCGTGTAATGATGATGTGTGAAGTGTGTCCGCCGCAGCTCATTCCATGTATCCTGTGCACCGTGCCCCCTCCATCCCCCGCCACCCTCCAACGCGCCAAGGGGTCCGGGTCCACCTCTTAACCCTGCTCAACCCTAAACCCTAACCCTTGCGCCCCCCCACCCGCAGGACGGCCGCACCACCGTGGCGGCTACATGCGCATGAGCGGCGGCGGCAGTGGCGGCGGCCCCAACAGCGGCTCTATGCTCCTGGGCAGCACCAGCAGCACCGCCTCGCTCGCCATGGGCGCGGCGGCGGCACACCCTGCAGCGGCGGCGCAAGGAGGGGGGCCTATGAGCGGGGCCAGCAGCATGGAGCTGTGCGCAAACCCTAACGGTAGCGGGGCCAAGCACCGGGCGCGGTAGGGCGTGGCGTGGCGTGTGGTGTGTGCTGGAGTCCAGCGGGGTTGATGGCTTTGCTTTGGAAAGCCATGGACCTGTGCGCAAACCCTAATGGTGGCAGGGCCAAGCACTGGGTGCGGTAGGGCGTGGCGTGTGGTGTGTGTTGGGAGCGCTGCGCTGCTTCATGTGTGTTTGTGTGAGTGTGTCGATGTTTGCCTCTGCTTGGGCGCCTCGGCGGGGCCGGAGCCCAACTACCGGGCGTATCAGATGTGTGTGAGTGTGGCGGGGGAATGGTGGGCGGCTGCTTCCCTCTTGCAGGTCTTTGCGCAAACCCTAATGGGACTGACGCCTACAGGTCCACCGGGCGCACGAGGTGCTGACATGTCTTGGTCCGTTGGGGGCGGTGGTGGAGGGCGAGTGTTGCTTTGCTTTGCAGCCTTCATCAGTCTGAGCCTTCGGGGGGGCGTGGATGGTCTGGTTGAAGTGGTGCCGCGCCTGGCTGGCGATTGGGTGGCCCATTGCGTGGGTCTCCATTTGGTGGCCCCATCTGGTGCCCCATTGGGTGGCCCATCGCGTGGGTCTCCATTTGGTGGCCCCATCTGGTGCCCCATTGGGTGGTCCATCGCGTGGGTCTCCATTTGGTGGCCCCATTTGGTGCCCCATTGGGTGGCCCGTTGCGTGGGCCGTGCTGTGTGCTTGCCTACGTTATGCTTGCCTGGGCCATGCTTGACTTTCAGGAGCAGCAGTCGCAGCACATTTTGTCGGGCAGCTGCACGGGCAACCATTCCAGGGAGCACCTCGCATGCCAGTGGCCCGCTGTGAGCCTCCTGGCGCCAGCATTCCCCAGTCTCTCCAGTCTTGTGGTGGCTTTGGGCAGGTAGCTTGTCCAGACCGTGACGCGGCTCGCGGCGTGACGGTGCTGCCGTGCTCGTGCGCCTTCAGCGTCTGCTTGGCTCACTTGGCAGGTCACCTAATCAGGCCACCCCATGGCGCGAGATTCCTCCGTGCTAGTGTGCCCCTAGAAAGAAAGCAAGAAAGAAAGGAAGCACGGGAACGCCGGTAGGCGCGATTGAGGAAGCTGTGCTGCAGGCCCCAGCTACCGTGGTGTGGGCTGTGCCCGTGCTGTGTGGGCCTGCCTTTGCTAGCGTTGCTGAGCGTCCTGACTCTTCGCTGTCGTCTTCTCCCGCCGCCTTCTTCCTCTTTTTGCCCGAGTCTTGTTTCGGTTTGGGTTGCATCCGCCCCGTGTCTTGTCCAGTGGTTGTGGTGGCATGGGAGGTGATGCGTGTGTTTGGAAGGTTTGACTGGTGTTGTTTCAGGCGCACGCTGCTGTGGACACTGGTGAGATGAAGTGAGAAGAAGAAGACTACGGCCAGGGCTCTTGCCTGCTCAGCATGCTGCGTGCACGAGCGCAACCGGCGCTTGGCCCGGCTGCGCTACCCAAGCACCTCACAAAAATGCGTTCACCTCTGTGGTGTGTGGAGCTGTACATCTGGTGGAGCCAGTTACGGCAATGTGTGGCGTGTGTGGTGTACGGGGTGAGCGTTACGCTGTGTGCAATGAGCGTCAAGTTGCCTCCTTCTGGCCGTGTGTTGCGGCATGTTTGCTACGTGTGAGAGACGTGTGAGCAGGTGCGCCTGGTAGGTTCTGTGAGCAGGTGCGCAGGTGAGCAGGTGCGCCTGTTCTGTAGGTTCTGTACGTTTTGCTGGCAGGGGGCACACCGGTGCTCCTCCGCCTCTGCTTCTGCCATCGCAACCACTTGCGATAGTTTTCTCCGGAGAGAGAAGAGTCTGAGCCAAACGCGTCGCACGCCGAAAGCACGCCGTCCTGGCGGTGGTGGACTCTACTGCATCGCCATGTGCTGCACTCTCTTCAAGCAGCCCATGCGGTGCGCCCCATGGCTGCGTGCACAACAAAATTGTCCCGTGCATGCCTCTGGAGGCGCACCCTGTGTGTGCGCGGCCTGGCATCATTCTCCGAGGACTCCCGCCGCTAGCACCCCCCAGTATCCGTGTCGTTCTGTGCCTAGCTGGTAGCGTCCATGACTTGCGTCCACGATGAGCCTGTTTCATAGCCGTGGATGGCACCCCTACTGTACTGTACTACCCTCGCTCCGTTTCGTTTCCCTCCGTGCACGAGTGTCACGCACGTAGCAGCCGCCCTCTGGGGCGCGCCGTGCTGCCTCTCACGCTTTTCGCCGTCGCCGCTTTGGGGGCAAAGAAATGGTCTGTTTGCTTGCAGGCACGAAACCAAACCGAGGTGACGTTTAGAGCAGGGCCACCACACCTGGCAATGTTTGGAGGATTGCAGCTTTGCGGGACACTGCGCAACCTGTGTAGGCCGCGGCCGCTGGTGCTGGAGCTGATGTAGAGGCTGGAGCTGCCGTGGCTGCTGCTGTAGTAGGTCAGCGGAGGGCAGCTGATTTGATGCTCTGTTTGGTGCCCGTTGAGCCGCTTGCCCCGGGTGCATGGCGTCGTGCGTGCCGCCTTGCGAATGGATGGAGCTGTTATGCATGCCCGTAGCGTGCCTGCAAGTCTTTACTGGAGCCGTGAGACGCCACAGGAGTGTGCAGCTTCGGAGAGCTGGGAGCAGCAGGCTTGGCAAGGTCGCGCGATGCCCAGAGGTTGCACTGTGACACCTGAGCCAGGGCGCGCGCTGTGCGAAAAATGAAACCCAGGGTCCCAGGGGCCACCTGGCTTCATGCTCATCGTGCAGAGTCATGCAGCATCATGCCCGTGGCGTTGCTGGCCCCAGCACAGGGCGCTGGCTGCGCGACGCGTCGCGCACACGAGGAAGCGTGTGCCCATCGTGCCGGGCCACTCCATGGCTGCCTTGGCCCCAAATTGGGGTTATATTGTGAATTTACATGCCCGCTGCGGCCCTCTTTGAAGATCCGCCGTGCGCTGAATTCCGCGTTTGGGTGGAACGCGGTACCGAAATCGGTTGATGTGCAGTCCGAACGGTAGAGGAGAGCACGCCAACACCGACGGCAAGCGAGAGCTGAGAGAGGACGCCAGCCACCCGGAGCTGCAGACGTCGCAGCTGAGGCGGAGAAGTCCACATCTGCACATCGCAGGCTCCCGCAGCAGCAGGAGGGAGGCCAGCGAGCGGCTGCAATGACACAGCCACACAGCCAATAAACAGCAGCGTCTCCCCGTCCATTCGCAACGAGCTCAGCATGGACGATCGCAAGGCCTTCGTGCTCTCCACCATTGCTGGGGCCATCGCTCCCGCTGACCAGAGGGTGCGCAGGCCACGCCGGCGCTGCAGCATGCAAGCTGCAATGCATTGGCGAGCATTGGGGTCAAAGGGGAGAAGGGAGGGCACGTGCGGCCCAAAACAGCACCGCACGCGGGAGTTGGCGTGGAACTTCTTGCGTGCTGCAGGAGTCCTACATCCAGTACCTGGGTCAAGACGCCAATGGCGCCATCGCCAAGTTCCTGGACGATGCGGGATGCAACGTGCTGGCGGTACGTGTGCAGCAGGGCGCATTGACAGCAGCTGCAGGAAAAGCGTGCCTGATGTTTGGTGCTTCTAGGGTGTGTTGTCAATCAAGCTGTGCAGGCAGAGGCACAGCCAGCACACTGGCCGGAGGCAGCAGGTTCTGCACTGCAGTGGGTAGTAGTGCTGATGCACTCTCTTGCTGCCCTCTCTTTCCCGCTGTTTACAGGCCAGCGTGTCAGGGCTGGGCACTGGCAAGATGCAGCTGCAGCTGGCTGCCAGTGCGCTGTACCCAGAGGGGTGCGAGTACCAGGTGTGTTCAGAGGGGAGGGTGGTGAGTGTTGTTAAGAATGCCAATTTAGGCTAACCAGTGCGCTGTACCCAGAGGGGTGCGAGTACCAGGTGTGTTCAGAGGGGAGGGTGGTGAGGGGACAAGAGGGTGGTGGTGGTGGGTGAGGGTGGTGGTGGTGGGTGGGGGTGGTGGTGGGTGGGGGTGGTGGTGGTGGGTGGTGGTGCAGGTGCAGGTGCAGGTGCAGGTGCGGCTGCTGGGTTACACACACCGCCAGTCCATCAAGCTGCCGTTTGTCATGCTGACTAATCTCATACACCTGCGGCGTCATCCAGGTGCTCATGACCAAGCTGCGCCCCGGGGCGCTCGTGCAAACGGACGTGCCCTCCAACATTGCGCTCTCCACAGTGTCCAGGGACCCGCTCAGCAGGTAGGGTTATAATAAGAGATTCAAATAAGAGATTGGGAGCATGGGATTCATCCCATCTATCCCTCCAACATTGCGCTCTCCACAGTGTCCAGGGACCCGCTCAGCAGGTAGGGAAATAATAAGAGGTTGGGATCCCGGTATCCCATTAATCCCATTCATCCCATTGGCACTCTCATCAACACGGGGCTCCACCTGCTGCTGCTGCCGCTTGCACGATGGGCATGCTCACTGCGGCCTGCGGACATCAGGCAGCAGGGCCGGAGGGAGAGTAAGAGAGCAGCGTGCTGTATACATTTCCCAAACCTCGGGTGCTTCGCACGTTTTGCAGCCTGTACCACTCCATCAAGGATGTCTACTCGCCAATGCTGGGCCTCAAGGCGGGCGGCAGGGGTGGCGGCGGCAGCTCCGTCACGCCGCAGCTCTCGGAGCTGCTGCAGCAAGTGCAGGCAGGGCTGGGGGCGGTGGTCCGCAAGGGCACGGTGAGGGCGGGGGCATGGCATGGAGGTTAGGGCTTGTGAGAGGAGGGCATGGCATGGAGGAGGGCTTGAGTCCCGCAACGCGCAGCAGTCTTCTAGCGCTGTTCCGTCAGCCACTGCTCAGCGCGGTTGCAGAGGCTGTGAGCCTGCCGCGCAGCTGGACGATGAGTACAGCATGCGGCAGAATAGCTGGGAGCAGACAGCACCCCATGGGCTTTTTGTGGTGGTTCCGTCAGCCACTACTCAGCGCGGTTGCAGAGGCTATGAGCCTGCCGCGCAGCTGGACGATGAGCACAGTATGCGGCAGAATAGCTGGGAGCAGACAGCACCCCATGGGCTTTTGTGGTGGTGCCCTCATGCAGGGTGCGGCCATGGCGGTGCCAGACCCAAGCGAGGCGCCCGTGCATGAGATCCTGAGCCCTCTTGACGAGCTGTCCTTCTGGGCGGAGCTGGCGACCAACCCTGCGGTGGCGGGTACGGCCACCAAGGCGGCTCAGCAGGTGTGTTGCGTGTGTGGGTGGCAGGGTTGCTTGATCAGGACAGGGCCCAATGGGGCGATGGGGCCGCAGGTGTGTGCGAGGGGGCTGCTTGATTAGGCAAGATGCCTGATGGGCCTCTATAGCATGTGCAGTGGGCGCAGTTGGTGCATGTGGGAGAGCGGTGCAAAATTTGCTCGTCACTGGCAATGCCCTGGCTCCGTACCCTAAGCCCTGGTTCATGCCGCCCCATGCGTGCTCTCACTGCAGGTGCACATGTACCTGGACGCCATCCGCGGGCCGTTTGAGGGCATGCAGAAGGCCACGCTAAATCCTAGCAGCGCTGAGGACGCGCTTGAGGGCGGGTGGGAGGCGGTCAAGGAGGCGGTGGACGTCGCCATCCACGCGCTGCGGCAGGTGTGGTGCATGAGGGCTTAGGGCTTAGGGCTAAGGTTAGGGTTAGGTAGGGTGTGCTCGAGAGCGGGTGGGAGGTGGGAGGTGGGAAAGCCCTGCGATGCAAGCTCACGCACACACGCTTGAGCCTCGCACGTGGGGCATTTAGGCAGCCGAGCGTTTGGCCGTACACTGCATGCAGGTGTGGCCCATCAAGCTGCCCAGCGGCAAGTTTGCCATGCCCCAGCGGCGCGTGGAGAACTTCCTGCACGTCACGGCCGTCGCCGTGGCGGCCTACATCCAGGTGAGGGCTTAGGGTTTAGGGCTTGGCGTCGTTCATGGGCGCTAGCCAGGGCTTGGGGTGTCAGCCACCCTCGCCTGCTGTCATATAAATACCCCATATTGAGCTCAGACTCAGAAAGGTGCACATGCGCGCCAAGCCCTAATCGTCTCCCTGAAACCCTAACCGCAGTCCCAGCTTCGCGGCGGTGACCTGTGGCTGCTTCCCTACTCGGAGCTGCGCGGCGCGCTGGTGGGCGCGAGCCAGGCAGTGGCCCGCATGGTGTCCGAGGCGCAAGCCCTAAGCCAGGACTGGGCGCTGGGGCTGGACTCTGGCGGCCACGACTGGCAGGGGGCGTCGTACAGCGACCCGTTGCTGCAGGCGCTGCTGGCTAGGGTTGAGGAGGTGAGCCGTTGGCGTGTCATCATCATCACCACCATGATTGCATGGCGTTCACGTCAGGTGTCATGATCCTGCAGCCGTCACAAACGATCGCCAGGCAGGCGTCG
>QAXK01001702.1:0-17723 GCA_004335735.1 Chlorella sp. KRBP
CAGCTGAGGCACGTCCCTGCCTTGCAGCGCCGCGCGCGTGCCCGCCCTCCCGTACACGGCGCCAGGCAGGTTCATGCCGTCACGGATGGCGTCCAGGTCCTCCTGCACACGCACACACACACAGCACAAGTACAAATCACAAGCGCCATCAGCCTCACGAGCGCAGCTACCATGGCCCCACTGCACACGCGGAGAGGGAAACGGCTGCACACGTGAGTGCAAAGATTTGCATGGCGGGACTTCAAGCTGCCGCGCCTAGAGATGAGCAGCGGAGTCAACACACGCCCACACGCTCACCTGCGGCAGGCCCGTGCCCGTCACCTCGTTACCCAGGCTGACCCAGTAGTCGCGCAGGTTGTTCTTGCGCGCAAAGATCTCCAGGTAACGACCTGCACAATCATTGAATGGTGGATGCACGCTGTATACAGCGTCTGAATGCCGCATAGCACAGCCGCACCCGCGCACTATGTGCTTGTGCTCACGTGACTGCGCCTCGCGTCCTGACCTGCCCGCATGAGCCCAGCTCCGCCACAATCACACCCACATCAGTTCCGCCTCTATCCGCATGCCCAACAGTCATTCCAAACGTCGCACCGTTGGGCACCAGTTGCTCCACCAGCTCGTATATCTCGGTGGGCTTCTGGCTGTTGCCGCGTCGCGCGCTGAAGATGACGTCAGAGCCCACACCGCCACACGTGCCGCGCGGGGGGTCGCCCCTCAGGCCCACCAGGCACACCTCCTTGGCGTGCTGCAGGGTGGGGCACACACACACACACACCACACACGCCAGAGTGCGAATGAACAGAGCATGAACAGCGAGGTATCCTCAGGGCCAGCGCCCTCATCAAGGTGTGATCAAGGTCTGCAGCCACCAGCCCTGTGACCACGGCGTGCAGCTGTGGTTTTACGATGGACACTGCTGCATTGTTTGCGGACTGAATCCCCGTGTGCAAGCTACACAGCACATCGTCATGTTGAACAACCATGTCATGGCACCGCACCTGCAGGTAATAGCCGTGGCTCTTGGCCAGCCGGCGGTTGACCGTCATCTTGACCCACACAATCTCGTCCACAATCCTGCGCACACACCATGCGCAACCTCTCCTGCAACCGTACCCAAGGCCACGCATCTGCTTGACGGAACATTCAGCTGCTCTCATCAGAGCCATGGAAGAGCACGGCTTCCACCCAACCTACAGCAAGTGAAGTCAGGCAAGCATGCTGCTGACGCATCCTGTCGCTCCCCAGCCTTTGAGGGGGGGGGAGGGGGGCTCCCACTACAGTGCCACGCTGTCACGCGCCTTCGTGCCCTTGAAGCATGCGCATTCATGCCGTATGAAGGCGTCCTATCAAGGCGCAATCCAGGACCTTAAACGTGCTTACCTGTATCCCCAGCGCTCAAACAGGTCCAGCGTCCACTTGTACTTGGCATTGATGACCCACACCAGCAGGAAGCCCCCTTCCCTCTGCAGCTGCGGCACGGGGATGTTTGCAATGTCCTGGTCGCACAGCTGCGAGTAGCCCAGCGCCACGCCGCGGGTAGGGTTTGCGGTGGCCAGCTGCCATGGAGGGTCCATCATGACCACGTCAAACTGGGCGGTTTGGTACAGCGCTGGCCAGTTGAAGGTCACCACGTTGGCGTGGATGGGCACGCAGAAGGGTGGGACCTGCCACTCTGACGGGTCAACCTCTTGATCCTGCGTGATCCAGAGTGCGTGCAGAGGAGCAGGGCGAGAGTCTATTGCGCGGCAAGCCTGGGCAACGAGTTCAATGCTGTGGCGGTGAAATGGCGGACTGGCGGGTGCCGTGACCATGACGCTGCCCATGACAATGGCGCAGGCAATGCACACCGATGGCCGCACCTCGCCTCCTGCGTCCTCCTGCTGCTGCGCCGCTTCTGGCAACAGGTGCCCGGCCCCTGCGCCTTGAAGCTGCGCCTTCTGGTCCAGCATCATGGCATCATTGCTCGCTGCTGCTGCTGTGGTTGCTGGTGGCAGCGGTGGCTTGGGTGCAGTCGCTGCTCCCTGCGGCGTGGCGCCCGCGTGTGCGTCTGCCGTGTCGGCCCCGGGAGGTGGCGGCAGCAGCAGGCTAGGGGTGGACGTGGTTGCGGAGGGCTCCGTGCTGCTCTCCCTCGTGCTGTTGCCTGCTGCATGGCGTCCTGCAGGGCGCTCGGTGGAGGCGGAGGGAGGAGGCAGCACGATGAGGCGAGGCTGCTGCTGCACCGTGGAGTCGCCGAGCGCCACGAGCCGCGTGGTGACGGAGGAGATCGCGCTCCTGAACTGCGCGATGCTCGCCAGCACTTGAGCATGGCTCAATCCCGCGAGGTCCGGCTCGGAGAGCGTGAGCAGCTCCTCAGCCTGCTGCAGCAGGGCCTCATCCTCAGCGCTCAGCTCAGCAGCCCCTGCCTGTGCTGCTGAAGCCATCTTTTTGCTGAGGTGTGCGCAGGCGCGCGGTGCTTCAAATCGTGTTTGAATTTCAAGCGTCACGCTGCCCGTGCTGTGCTCAACTTGCCAGGACAGCTCGTAAGTACAGGATGAGGAGATCCCAGGGTCATGGGAAGCGCATGGTGAATAGCGGGTGGTGAAGGCACACAGCACCAAACGGCTTGGGAACGTGAGCATTGTCAGGGTCATCAGGATGTGGTCAAGGTCAGCGCAACGTGAGGTCATTGGCACAGTGGTGGTGATGGTACAGATGGTACAGAGGACACAGGTGTGCCGCGTGAGAGAGGTACAACGACATGGCAACCTCTGCAATCGTGCCAGCAGCGTACAAGGGACGCATGGCGTTGTGATACACGGGACGCATGGCGTTGAAATCGTTGGAAAACAGTAGAGCAGAGATATGGTTCCGTGCTTTTCTCGCACGCACGCACACACTGTGTGAAATGCCTCCCGTGCACTCGTGCGACCACGCTCAGGCGCCGAATGATGCTGCGCCCACATAATGCCCGCTGCTGGAACATCATAAATCCTCTCCTGCTACCCCGACAACGTGAAGTAGCCCGCCAATATGCTGCGCGACGTATACATCATCACGCACACTCCAACTTTGTCGACTCCCTGCTCGCCTAGCCGTGTTGTGGAACCAAAACTCGCGTCAGTGCACACGGTGGTCCAGTGACGAACCGCGGCCGCCACTATGCAGCTTCTCAACCTTCCTGCCACACTGAGGACATCGCAAAAACCACCCTTGCCTTCCACACCACCACTAAGCCGCCCCCCACGGTCAAAAGAGATACCCCCCCTGGAACTGGAAGCAGACCTCAGCAGCCCTCAAGATTGTCTATCGCAGCCACTGCGTTTGCTGGCCCGTGTACCCACGCTCACGCCTCCAAATGCACGCTCTAGCTCGCGTTTCAAGAGCCCACTCACACAATGATATGGTGGAATGTCGCCCCCCCTTCTCAATCCCCCACACTGTGTGCAGACGAGCTGTGCACCGAAAGCGAGTGGGCGCGTTGACCCTCCCGCCAGGCGCACAGACGCCCACCTCAGCAGCCTCCTCGCCCTCAAGCCATAGGACCCAGGATGGGGCCGCAGTCCAGATGAAGAAGGTATTGATGCGAGAGCCCAGGAGAGCCCCACCAGATACTCCAGTATGAGGGTGAAGCTCCCCTCACCTCACCTCAGCCCACAGAACGTCAGGCTTCAAGAGTCCGACATTGAGGAGGAGGAGCTTGAGGGGTCCTTGCCCTGCGCCGCCACCACCAGCTCGCCCCGCGCCGTCACGGCCGTCAGCTGCAGTGGCCGGTTGCGCAGCCGCTGCGACACCTCCTGGTACGTGCGCCATGTGCGCGAGGCCCTGGCCGCCCTGGCCGCAAGCGTGGCGATGTGGCGCGCCTGCCTCTCGCTCAGAGGCTGCTGTGGCGCCTGCTGCTCACCGCCACCAGAGGCCGCCTCAGCGCCCATCCAGTCGTCGTCGCTGCTGCCGGCACCGCTGCCGCCGTCGTCCGCCGCCCCAGCGCTCCAGCGGTTGCGGGCCTTGTTGACGTTCTCGTAGAAGCGGCTGCCAGCCGCGCCCTGCGGGTACATATGGTGGGTGTGTTTGTGTGTCGGTTGGCAACAAGGCGGCCAGGCAGCCGCAGCACCCAGCATCAGCAGCCGTAGTGTGTTGTTGTTCACGTATAACATGAGGTGCTATGGCGGTGACATCAGGCGCACTGCACCACGCATGCCAGCTTGGTGCAAGAGGGTGACGACCCGCCCACACCGGGTAGCCCAACCCAGCGTGCCCGCGGCGCACCTCATTCTTCCATGATGACGTCACGTTGCCCCACCACTTGGCCCAAGGCGTGGACGTGGAGGCGTCGGCAGCGGCGGCGGCGGCCCGCATGCGCTGCGCGTTGGACTGGCGCTTCTCCCAGGCCAGGCTGGCCTCCAGGAACACGTTCTGCGCGACGGGCAAACCAAGAGCGTGAGGCAACGTTGAGTTCGCCGGGGTGAGCGACTGCGTGAGCAGCGTGCTGTGTGTGCTCGCCCGCGCAGAGCGGAAAGTGCGGACAGCGAGGCAAACAAACAGGGATTTCCAGCAAGGCAGCAACGTCGAGCGCACCTTTGCGGATCCCGCGCCCATGAACATGCTCCAGACCGCCACCCTCTCCATGCGCGCCATGGTCTGCTCCAGCAAGGCCAGCTGTGGCGCCGACACCCTGCAGCGCACGCGACGGCGGCAACGGGGCCACAATGTGACCTGCTGCTCTCATACCACCGTGACAAGGCCACAGCATACGCAGGGCAGGGGGACCGCAGAGGTGTGTCCGGCGCTGGTGCCACTGTGAGTAGAAAAACAGGCCCCGGCTTGCATGTGTCGCATGTGTTGCTGGTCTGCTCACCAATGTATGCAGCTGACTGGGCACGTGTCGATGGACTCTTGCAGTTTCTCTGGCGTGTCAGCGTTCTGCCGGATGGCCCTCGCCCGCCCTGCGAGCAAGATAAGAGGCACAGCAGCACCACGACAGTGAGTGCTGCTGGAAGCAACCCTGAGGTATTTGCTGGTTGCTGGCAAGCACCGCTGTGTGTAGTGTGGTAGCGTAAGAGCTCGTACCATGGAACTGCTCAATCTTGTAGCTGGCGGGGCAAACGTTGGCGCACTTGTGGCAGCCCACGCACGCCACCTCGTCAACAAACACCTGCGAACACACCACACACAGCGACGCACGCGGCCAGCGGCAGCGGTCAGCGTGGCACTAGACCGCACTGCGCAAGGCCTCTCTCATGGGCGCGAGTGGGAGAGGTGCTGCACACACAGGACCAGGTTGAGGGTAGTGGCAGCGCCAGCCCGTGGTGGGCGCCACAGTAACCAGTTCATGCAAGAGGCGGCCTGCCTTGCCAGGTGCCAAGGGCGCACCTGGTCCCGCTCGTGCGTCGTGTCGGTGAATGGGTTGATGCTGTCCTCGGCCAGCCCAGTGATGGCGTCGTAAGCGGCACGCTTCTGAGGGTCGCTAAGCGTCTGCGCTTGCGGGGCAAGCAGCACGGCATGCTTGATTGCGCTTGCTCGCGGCAGTGGGTGCACTGGGTCAGCCGCAAGGAGCGCACCTCGTAAATCTCGTTGATCATGACGGCAAAGTCGTGCGCCTCAGCGTTGGACTTGTCTGGGTGGCACTCCTTCATCACGTCCTGTAGGAGTAAGCAGCCAGTGTGTGCGCATTGGTTGGCTGCCAATGGCCCGGCGGGCTCCCAGCGGCTCAAAGGCCACTCCCACCCAGCGCACGCACCAGGTACGCTTGGCGTATCTTCCGCCTGCTCGCCGTCGGCGGGACATTGAGGAGGTCGTAGAACGTCTCCGGTGGCATCAGCGTGTCCTCCACCAGCCCCTCCGAGGCGTCCTGCACACACACGACGCTGCGCTGACGCTGCTGTGCGCAATCGAACGCGCCCCGCCAAAGGCCCTGCCAAAGGCCCCAGGTCACCATTGCACTTGCTGCCAGGTACCAAGCGTGCGCCTGCAGCCTTTGACACGCGCTTGGCGCTTGCGGTGCGACTTCCCTCCTCGCTCACCTGGCGGGACCAACGCACGCGAACGGAGAGCGCCCTGTCGCGCGCGGGGCCAGTGCCCCTGATGCTGCTGCGCTGCGCGCCGCTCGCGCCGTGGCAAATGGACGCTGGCACGCTGGGCGCGGGCCACGCACAGGTGGTGCTCTTGGGCGCTGCTCCGCTGCGCAGAGAGCTGCTGGCACCGCGCATGCCTGGGAAGGAGCGCATTGTGGATTCTTTGCGCTTTGTGTGCAGACTCTGATGGACGCGCGGGCCACGGTGTGCGCCACGGCGAGTGCCATGCGCGGGAACAGTGGCGCAGTGCAGGATCCTGCAAATGTTAGCATGTCCTGTCATCTGTCACCTGTCACCTCCCTGCTGGGGTGCAAAGCAGCTTGGGGCGCGTCGTTGTGTAGCGGCACGCTCTCGAGCGCATCAGTGTGCATTCCAGGTGCACCAGGCACACCGTGGTGCGCCACATGGGTCCTTCCCTACCGTCCTTGTGCCGATGGTCCGTGCGCGGCTACCCTAACCCTTGCACAGGCGGCCGGTGGCACACACACTTGCCACCCAGCAACACCACACACAGCATGCTGCTGTGACGCCTCAGGAGCCTGCGCAGCACAGCGCACCAGGAGGAGGGATGCTGTCCCCGCAGGAGAGCGCGGAGGAGGCCTCCATCGTCAGCGAGTTCTTGCAGCGAAAGGAGCTTCAGCGGCAGAGGCGCAGCCACGACATTGGCTCGTCCTCGCACGGGGGAGCGGCGTCGTCCTCGAGGCCCACTGGAACAGCTTCCACGCTGCTGGAGAGCACGAGCACAGGCGCCACCATCCCTCACAAGGCACGCACGGGTGCACTGCGCAGTAGTGCTGCCGAGCTGCCGGCCCGGAGCTTCGCAGTGGGACAGGGTAGCCCCAAAAGGATCTCCTGCTCACAGGCTCGGCACCGCACGATGACCGTGTGTGTGCAGGTCAGCAAGATGGACACGCTCGCAGGCATCGCCATCAAGTACAACGTGACGGTGAGCTGCGGCTCTGTGTGCCTGTGTGCTTGGCGCACACTGTGGGCACCGATGCAAGCTGCAGCCTCGCGACGCGTGCAGGTGGCGGACATCAAGCGCGTCAACGGCTTGCTATCGGACAACGCAATGTTCGCACGAGACGTGCTGCTCATCCCCGTGGGCGCTGTGCCGCTCGGGTGAGCTCTCGCCCTGCCGCACGGAGCAGGGCTCCTGGCGAGCCACTGGCGCGGGGGAGCACGCAGCGCTGCAGCCAAATGGTGCCTGCGTGCATCGATGTGCCGCCCACGCAGGGAGGAGCTGCAGGTGCTGTTTGCCCGGACCTACCTGGGATTGGGAAGGGACCCCGTGCTCAACGCCGAGGCGAACCAGCACCCAGCCACTGCTGCTGCTGCACGGGCGGCGCGCACGCTCAAAATCATCGACAGCGAGGGCCAGCTGCAGCGCGGTGCGTGGAGGTGGTCAAGGGACACGCACACACAGAAGCAGCAGCAGCAGCAGGAGCAGAGGCAGCAGCGTGCATGGGGCGTGCCGTGTGCTGTTCAGGCAGCGGGTGTCTGTTCAGGCGGCGGGTGGCTTTCGCACCCGCTCCCGGTCCACACTGGCTCACGCACACAGGTGTGCGCACACTCCTGCACCACGCAGGGGGCAGCAGCAGCTACGTGCCGTGGTGGTGCCACTGCGGCGGGTGCAGCGAGGAGCATGGGCGCACGGCGTGCCGCAAAACGCGGCGGTTGCAGCCCGACCAGGACAGCGAGGAGGAGCCTGGCGAGTACGAGCTGCAGGAACGCAGCTCAGAGCCGGGGTACTCCAGGCAGCAGCCAGACAGCAACGCAGTGCTGCTCCCGCCGGATGTGGCAGGTGCGCCTGTGGGCATGGTGTGCAGTGGGTGGCAGGCGGACGAGTTCTGGCTCATCATCAGGGCTTCTTGCCGCACCAGCGAACACTCACACTGCGGCGGCTGGCGATGTACTTGTACCTGTGCAGGTGGGCCGACGCGGCTGCACGCCAACGTGCGGCGCCGCACCGCCCGCAACGACGCATGGGACAGCAGCAGCAGCCAGGGCCCTGCAGACAGCACTACTAGCTATAACCAGCCAGAAGACCACCACCACCTCCCACACCAGCAGCATCCACCGCAGCCGCACCACCAGCAGCAACAGCAGCACAACAGGTCAGCGTCAGTGCAGCCACCACGCAGCAGACACCGGCCCCCTCCTGGGCCCCCGCCCCCACCCTGGGGCTCTGTGGGACAGTTCAGTCCCACAGGCACGTCCGCCTCCTCCGGGCATGGGTTTGGCTCAGCGCTACAGGGGGAGACGCTGGCTGGCGTGATGAAGCAGGTGTCAAACTTTGGCCGGGCCATCGGTGACCAGTCGCTGAGCATTGTGCAGCGGCTCAAGGCGGCAGCCTCTCAGCCAGCGCTGGCCGGGCCGCAGCAGCGCTACTCGTCGCTATCAGAAGTAGCGGAAGGCGTGCTGGGGTCGTTCAAGGGCCTGGGTGGAGGGGCGGGGAGACGCGGCAGCGGCAGCGGTGTTGGTGGGCCGGATGTGCCACTTGTGTCGCGGTCTGGGGATGGCAGCTTGAGGGCGGGGGCGGGGACGGGAGGGGGGGCAGTGCAGCAGCGGCGCAAGGTGGGGGACAAGGCGGACTGAGGCGGTGCTGGCCCGGCAGGGAGGAGGGGCTGGAGGCTGCTGGGCGGTCTGGCAGTCGACTTTTCGCACATATTGGCGGGCTGCCACACTGCTCGTGGTCTCCCTCCCCGTCCTGCCCTTTGATTTGCCCCAGTAGCTACTCCATGTTGCGCATAGCAGCGGCAAGCGTAGATGTAGCGAGATGGGCGCCGCAAGCCTGTGCTGGTCCTTACGCATTCGTGCTTAAGGCCCACACGCGACGGCTTGATTGCGATTCAGTCCACAGGGTTTGCCAGGTCAGGGTGCCGGCACAACGAGGCCAACGCCTTTGCAAGCAACGGGATGCACGCCCTTGGGCCCCCAGGAGCAAGATGCGCGCAACGTCGCATGTAGGACACCTCCGCTGGCACAGGGCTGGCACAGCACGTCCACAACAACTGGATCAAGGGCACGCAGGAGTAAAAGCACCAACGCACGCGCCACCTCCTCTCAGGGTCCCCAACTTGCTCTCAGCCTCTCAGTATCCGCCAAAACCTCGCACCCGCCGTCCCGTCATCACCCGCCGTGCCCTCCCGTCAGCACCCCGCCGTGCCCTCGCCGTGCCCTCCCCTCCAGTCATCACCTCGCCGTGGCCTCCCCTCCCGTCAACACCCCGCCGTGCCCTCCTCCCCACAACGTCAGGCTGTCACCACAGCGTGCCCCTCTACCTCTCAGCCACTGCGCCCGTTGATGCGCTTGGCTGAGTCGACCAGCACCTGCACGCTGCTGCGACCCGCCACCGCCGCCAACAGCTGCCCCTCGTTCGCCCGCTGCAAGTCGGCGCCAAACGCCCACGCTGGCGCCTCCCGTTCCGCGCACGCCGCACGAGGCGCCCTCCTCCTGAACTCGTCGAGCTCGTCGTCGGCCGCGCTCGCCGCAGCAGCCGCAGCAGCCGGCGCCGGCAGCGCTGGCGTACCACCGCTCGACTCCGTCAGCGCCCTGCTCTTGCGGCCTCCAGGGTTGACGGTCGTCACGCCGACGTTGGCGGGCAGCGACCCGATGGTGCCGCTGGAGCCACTGCCGAGGCCGGTCGCGCCAGTGTCGAAGCCGGCGGGCTGCTGGCTGCCAGCCGACCTGTCAGCGCCCTGCAGGGCCGTGCTGGTGCCTGCGCGCGTCGGCTGCACCGTCCCCAGCGACGACCGCTGCTGCAGCTGACGGCTCCGCCTCCCCCCCGGCACTGCGCCCACCACCGTGCTGCCAGGCACCACGCTGGAGCTCGCAGACGTGGTGCCACCGTTGGGCGTGATGAACGAACCACCCGCACCGCCACCGCCAGTCAGCGCGCCGCCAGTAGCAACGCCGCCGGCAGCGGTGGGTGGCGCGGCGATGGCTGACCCGCGCTGAGAGGCTGGGTCGGCGGCGTTGGCGTGCGAGATGCCGCCGCGACCGTTGACGCCAGCATCAGGGTTCTGCAGCTGCGTGAGGGTGGAGGCGGCGGCCGGTGCCCGTTCGCCGGCGACACCGGCACCAGCACCGGTGGCCTGGAGCAGGGCGCGGCGCTTGCCAATGCCGCGGCACGACGGGAAGAGGCCCACGTAGTTGCTGCACATGACACCGCGGCTGAACTGTCCCAGCAGGCTGCGGGAGGGCTGGTGGTAGGGCTGCTGCTCCTCCATGGCCACGTCAGGCTCCTGCTCATCAGTTGCGAGGAGTCCACGGCCGCGCAGGCTGCCGGCAGCGGTGGGACCAGCGGTGTTGGCGACGTTGGGCATCCCGCCGCCAACGCCAAGCGAGACAGGACCAGGCCACTGGAGCAGCGCACGGAGGCGGGAGAAGTGGGGAGAGACGGCCAGGACGATGGGGGTGGTGAGGGAGGCGAGGCGGCGGCCGGCGGCGGATGTGTAGCCGCGGTTGGAGCCGATGGTGCCGCTGCCGGCGCCTTGGCCCAGCCCGCTGCCAGACGCAAGGTTGTCCGTGCCACGCACACCTGCGACAAACCAACGTGCAGGTGGCGTGCAGCTATTGTGGGCTATTTGTGTGCCATCTGCACGCAACACACGGAAGGCGATGGTCCTGCAGGGGACTGTGCTGCCTTGGTTGATGCGGCCTGAAGCCCCGATTGCAAGCTACGCACTGTGTCTGTGCACTACAGTAGTGGAGCAGCGCAAACGTCAACGCACCGGCGATGACGGTCGTGTCGGCGGCGGAGAACGACCCTGCAGGGGCCACAGTGCTGCCTCCTCCCAGCGCTCCAATGCGCCTGAAGTTGGCAGGCCCTGGCGCAGAGGAGAAGTAGTTGGCCGTGTTGGTGCTGCCGGTGGTGGTGGGGTTGGGGGTGGGGTTGGGCGCGCGCTGCGCAGCGTCAATCTGCGCCAGCGCGCGGCGCTTGCCGATGCCGCGGCACGACGGGAAGAGGCCGACAACGTTGCTGCACATGACACCGCGGCTGAACTGTCCCAGCAGGCTGCGGGAGGGCTGGTGGGAGGGCTGCTGCTCCTCCACCGTGTCAGGCTCCTGCTCATCAGTTGCGAGGAGTCCACGGCCGCGCAGGCTGCCGGCGGCGTTGGAACCAGCCATGATGGCGACGTTGGCCACCTCCCCGCCAAGGGCAACAGAGACGGGACCAGGCCACTGGAGCAGCGAGCGGAGGAAGCCGCGCGCGCCGCTGGTGGTGGTGGGCTGCTGGCCGTGAGCGGAAGCGGAATCGTGCGACGGCTGCTCGATCGGTGTCGACGCGTGCGCCAGGCCAAGCATGCGCCGGCCAAAGCCAAAGCCAGCCCCACGGCCGTAGCCGCCACCGCCAGAGTAGAAGTAGCAGGGCGGGTAGCCTCCCAGGCGGTCGCTGCAGTACTGGCGACGGCTTCCGTAGCCGAATCCCTGGTTGTAGGCCGAAGCGCGAGCCGAAGCCGAAGCCGAAGCCGAGCCGAAGCCCGAGCCGAAGCCCGAGCCACCAAATCCAGTGCCTCCGAACCCGGTGCCGCCCACAACGGCGAACTGCTTCAGGCTGCGTCCCGGCGGCGAGTTGTTGGAGGAGGAGGGGGAGGTGGTGATGGAGGGGGAGGCGGGACCAGAGGGCGTGGCGGTGGCGCCAGGTTTGGGAGCGACGGTGACGGAGGGTGCGGGGGATGCGCTCGAGCTGGTTGGCGCTAGGTCCAGGTTCACGTTGTACCCGCGGTCCGACGCACCCTGCAGAGGCAAACACGCACGGCACAGTCGTCTCACTAGCGTTGCCAACTGGTTCGCAATCGGGCGCACCACCAACGCGTGCGCAGCGAGCGTGCCCTGCGGCGGGTGGTGTTGCGAGGGTCACCGAGAACGCTCACCGAGAGCGTGATGGACCACACGAGCGCGCCGGCGAGCGCCCCGGACTGGGCCTGCGAGTCCGCCAGGCGCTTGAAGGCCAGCTCGAAGATGGCGGCGCGCTGGGCGTCCGAGAATCGCCTGGGCACCGGGACCAGCAGGGCAAGGCAACAATGCGTTGCTCTCTGGCCATCCGCTCATGCACCCATGCTAGCACAGGTGCGCGCTGGGGCAGGGCTGATTCCTGCCTAGCGTGCAAAGAGTGGCAGATGTGGTTCCAGTGCGGCGCCTTGAGAGCGGCGCGTTGCGTCCAACTCACGTGGACAGGATGTTGAACTCCTCGATGAGCAGTGGCTTGCCGTACGAGGCGGCCAGCTGCACGTGAAGGTCCAGGGACTGCTGGAACCAAGAGGCGTACTGGCTGAACGTCATGCGCGTCCAGTTCTGCGGACACGGCACACAACGACGGATGTGAGCGCACACCATCATGCAGCATGGCACAGCGCTCAAGGCAAGACATGCGCGGCTTGGCAAGCCTTGGTACACCCGCAGTCCTTGTGCACACTGCTGAGAGCGATGGGCATGATGCTGGCTTAAGGGTGCATACAAGGGCGACGGCGCACCTGGGATGGCACGCCCTCGGTCATGCGCCAGTACATGTGCACCGTCGTCACGTCCACCGAGGGCAGCTGGCTCATGTGCGCCCAGTCCTCGCCCTCACACGCCGACCCGGCGCCTGCGAAGCACACGGTGCACGCAAACACGCTCACTTGACGTGGTGGCGGATTGCCCGCACATGCAGCCAGCACAGACGCACATGCAGCCGGAGCGTGGCCAAAGCGTGCTCATGATCAGGCTGCAGGCTCCCGTGTGCTCAGGCTGCAAGGGCGCGTGCACGCCGGAATGGTGTGGTGCAGCTCACCTGGGTTCATGTTCTTGTGTGGGTCGTCCATGCTGAAGAAGCCCTCCGTGCCTGCAGAGGTGTACACACACACACATGGTCACTTGGTACCACACCAGCATGCGCACGCGCCATGGGCTGCAGGCGAGAGCACAGGGACAAGCCGTGAGAGTACTTGTGTCTTGTGCTGGCTGGAAAGGCGAAACGCTGGCCATGGCGGCGCACCAAGCATGATGAGCTGGTTGGGCGCCTGGGACTTTGCAAAGTCGGTCATCTCCCGCAGCCAGGACTCGTGCACAGCCTTGGCGGACGCGTCCAGGCACCCTGCGCATACCACAGCACATGGAGGCGCGCGACCATTAGCTCTGCAGCAAGCCAGAGCCATGGCAGCGCGGGTGCAAACTGTGCATGCGCACGCACAGTTGGCTGGGCGGCCCGGGCAACGGCAGGATGGCGAGCACGAGGCTGAACGTCTGTGTGTGTGCGCGAATTGCTTGCAAACGGGGCTTCAGGCCGTGTCAACCAAGACAGTGTGTGTGTGCTGGCAATTGCACGTTGCTGCAGTGTGTGCTTACCGGGGCAGCGTGGCTCGTTGAGCACGTCCCACGCCATGATGGTAGGGTCGTCACGATACTTGGTGCCTGCACCACGGACAATCACGAGGGTACGCAGGCAGGCATCACACAGGGCGGCCACCGTAATGGAGGGGCAGCACCCCTGGCAGTGGCAGCGCAGCGCAGGCCGTGACTCACCTGTGATGGTGTTGACGCGGTTGGCGATGAAGGTGATGTGCTGCTTGTACAGCGAGCGGGCCTCGGGCGAGGCGTAGAAGGTCAGAATGTCACCTGCGCGGCGCCAAGTCAACTTGAAGCAGGTCAGGTATTCCCTAAGCACAGCGGCACAACATTGTGAGCAGATACCGTGGGCGCGGTGTTGCAAGTTATTCAAGTGTGGGCGCGCGCAGGTGTGTGTGGTGCAGGGCCTGATGACCACACACCCGACTGCCCGGCAGCGGCCAGGTAGAGCTCAGGCCCCACATACGCCGGCCACAGGTTGCCCATGGCCAGGATGAGGCGCAGGCCGTTCGCCGCCGCCTGCGCGGCACAAGAACACGGGCACGCGCAGGTTTAGGTTTAGCACACGGGTGGGTGGCGCACAGGAAGTGCTGCCTGGGTTGCTGGGAAGTGCTGCCTGGGTGTCTTCCTTGCGGGCGATGCAAGTAGCCCTGTTTTGCGTGCAGAGAGACATGCACGCACCACCAGGTGCGCGTGCGCCTGCTCACACCTGCTGCACCACCAGCACCACCAGGTGTGCGTGCGCCTGCTCACCTGCTGCACCACCAGCACCACCAGGTGCGCGTGCGCGTGCTCACCTGCTGCACCACCAGGTCCAGGCCCCGCATCTCCCGCTCGTCCCAGGTGAGGCGCTTGGAGCCGTAGCCGGGCGTGGCCGGAGAGTTGTGGTTGAAGGCCCACATTCGCACGGCCTTGAGACCCGCGGCCTGCAGCACCAGCGTGGTATTAGCATGAGGACAGCAGGTTTTGGGGCCACACTGCCGCACCACACGCGCGCGCGCCCCCGCGCTCGCAAGTTGAGTGGTACCGCACCCTCCCTGGCTGAGCACCTCAAGGGCCAACTCCTGCACCTGGCGCAAGAGCAGCTAGCCGTGCGGGTGCTTGTAGTGGAGTGGCCCCACGCACCTTTGCCTTGGCGAAGAGCTCCGCCACGCGGCCGTGGTCGGTGGGCGCCATCTCGGCCAGGACCTGGGCGTTGGCCCCAACAAAATGAAAGGGCTCCCCCCCGGCGCGCAGCTGCACGCCCTGGCGCTGCACGAAGTCCAGCGCCCCTGCAGCCAGGGTGTGTGAGTGTCCGCCTCGTCACCCTCCTGACTCACTGCTCGTTGCGCAAGTTCGTGCAGCTTTCCATCCCTCACCTGCAGTGCCGAAGAGGGCCACCGCGACGATGGCAGCCGCCCAAGCAGCGAACGTCGCGGCGGACCCGCGACCGCGCCGGCCCATCCCGCGCGGTGCGGCGAGTGCGATGATCACGTTTTTCAAGCGTGTGCGTGCGAGCTGCAGCAGGAAAGGTGCGGGAGAGGTGCGAATCGTCGTGAGTGGTGGATCTTTGCTGCTCCTCCTCCTCGCAAATCGCAAGCCTCGATTCTCCATGTCCGAAGTGGCACACGCACGCACGCACGCAAGTCACAGCCCGTATTGAAACCTCAGCTTATCGCAGCTCGACACGCCTGGCAGGATGACGCGCTTCGTTGGCGACGCGGTGAACTCGAGGGGAGGTGGGAGTCGCATGCTGACAACCAAGGACATCAAGAAGAACATGGAGACGGTGCGCTGTCCAGCGTGTGCCCATGCCAGCTGCCCGGGGGTCCTTGGAGGAACAGGGGCGGGGACCTGCACCCGCGCAGTGCGACGCGCCAGCACCAACAGTCGTGCATTGCCCAAAACACACACGCCTGCAGTTCATCCAGACGGGCGTGCACCCCGACATCCAGCAGTCCCGAGCGCGCGCCGCCGCCAGCACGCTCCCTGTGCTTCCCGACCACGACGCCAACCGCGACTTCATCTTCATGGACCTGCGGCTGGGCCAGTCCACCGCGCTGGGGCGCCTGGTGGTGGAGCTCTTCACGGACCACGTGCCGCTGGGCGCAGAGCACCTGCGCAACCGGTGCCTTCCGGGCAGCAAGACGGGGCTGCGCGGCGTGGCCATCCACAAGCTGCAGCCGCACTTTGCCTTTTGGCTGGGCAAGAAGTAAGTGGTCATGGGCATGTTGGTCATGGGCATGGTTCCGGGGGCTCCTCATGCCCCCGGACATTTGTGCCGCACATTTGGCTAACCAAAGACACACGTGCCGAAGGCACACCCTTGTCAGTTGAAACTCAGGAGCTCATCATGATGTGCCCCATGGTGTGTCCACCACGTGTGCGTGCTGCAGCCCTGCGGCCAGCGAAGGCCTGCGTGTGCCGGTCAACCCCAAGCTCAAGCACGTGAGCGAGGGCTGCGTGTCCATCTCGCTCACCGGGGACGAGGTGGCCATCTCACTGGGGCGCGCGCTGGCGCTGGACAGCTCGTTCCAGGTGTGGGGGCATGGCAGTGGGGTGGTAGTGGGCTGCGCGCTGCTGCGGCCAGGGCAGGAGAGGGAAGGGTTGGGCGCTGGACAGCTCATTCCAGGTGCGGGCGGCAGTGCGGTGGCAGTGGGCTACTCACAGCCACTTAGAGCAGGACGGGAGAGGGCTGGGCTGGTGGCTGCTAGGCAGCTCGTTCCAGGTGCGGGGGCATGGCAGTGAGGTGGTAGTGGGCTGCACGCTGCTGCTGAGGCCATGGCAGGAGAGGGAAGGGCTGGGCAGTGGGATGGTGGGGTGAAGCTGTGGCTGGCGTGCACACCACAGATGCCTCCTCTGCTCACACCTGTGTCCTCCTGCTTAGCCCTGTGCGTGACCTGTCCTTGTGTGACCTGTCCTTGTGTGTGCGTGCCCATGCAGGTAGTGGGGCGCGTGCACAAAGGCCTGGACGTGCTCGAGATGCTCAGTGACCTGCAGGTCAACCATATGGACGTGCCAAACCAAAGAGTTACGGTGAGCACTCACCAAGCGGTAGCCGTATGCACCTCGGGCCAGCACGCCGGGAGCATGAGCTTGCCGCTCTACTTGGTTGGCCCACACCGGGGATGCCGTGAGCGGTGCGATGAGTGGTGTGCCGTGTGCAGCGGTCCGCTGCTGCAGCAGCAACAGTTTGGTGGTGTGTGGGAGGTGTAGGAGGTCATGGGTGGTGGTGTGGTGGTGCATGTGACCCGCAGGTGGTCAAGTGTGGCATGACCAACGCGTCTGGCGTGCACGAGGAGCTGGACGGAGAGGTGGGGGCAGACGGACAGGCCAAGAAGGACCCAATGCAGCGGCTAGCGGAGCAGTCCAAGGGCGCACGCGCTGCCGTTGTGTGAGTGCGGGGCTGGTGGGGGGAGGTGGGGGCGCCTGATGTTGTCGTCGCACCTGCCTCCTGAATTCACGTGCCTAGCAGGCAAATGACGCTCTGCTGGTGTTGGCGTCATGCCCTCTCCTGCAGGCAAGCCTTGGCGGAAGGCCTTAAACGCAAGACGGGGCCAGACGGCAAGCAGCCCGACGGCGGCGAGGCGGGACCGTCCAAAGGAAGCGCCGGGCCACCGGCCAAGAAGTCAAAGTTCCTGGACGTGGGGCTCTTAGGGGACGACGACGAGGAGGACGGCAGCAGTGATGATGATGACAGCTGAACGCGACGTTTGACCGTGTGGCCAGGCGTGCGGCATGCGGCACGGGAGAGCCTGCAACACAGACTTGAGCACACACAACCGCATAGAATGCAGAGTGCCACCGTCAGCAGCAGCGCCTGTGAGCCATCCTTGCGGATCCCGCAGCTGCACCTTGCGGCGGCCGGACGCCCCTTACAGCGTCGCAGAGCGTGGCAGCAGTGCTGCGCAAAGTCGCGGAGCGAGCTTGCGGAGAAGGAAGCGCGATTCGAAGCGGCCAAGCTCGTCTACACGGAGCAGGACTACCTGCGGCAGTCGCAGGCCCATCAACGCAAAGACTGGGCGGAGCAGGCACAAGCAGCATGGCGGGGGCAACGTCAGAGGACGCTCTGGGTGCCAACTTTGACGCCTCCTGCTCTGCTGGCCCAGGTGCGGACGATTGCGATGGTCCGGCGTACCACGGGTGGCGTCCAGGCGTGCGGGAGCCATGCCTGGGCCATGCCTGGCGGCTGCCTGTATGTGCAGGTGACGGTGGTGCTCGTATCACCACGGCGGCCCGTGAGCGTGGGCACCGTGGCGCGGGCGTGCTCCTGCTTTGAGGCGGAGGACATCCGCATCGTGGCCCCTCGCTGCGACCACCTGTCCAGGTTGGTGGCTGCAGTGGCAGTGGCAGTGGCAGTGG
>QAXK01001704.1:0-15868 GCA_004335735.1 Chlorella sp. KRBP
ACTTCCGGTGTGCCCGGTCAGGTTTGGTGTGCCCGGTAGTGACAGCAGTGTAACTTGTTTGCTGCTGCAGGGCTGGGTTGTCGACCTCTGCTTGCTATGCTAAAGACCGGATTTGTCGTTTAAACACAGCTTTCAAACCAATTCAATGCAAACAAGTTAGTGCCATGGAGTGCCATGTACACAAGGACAACACCTCACACATGCAAGTGTGACTGCCAGCCTCACACATGCCCTGGCAGTTGCGCAGGACAGTAACCGATTGGAAGACACCCGCGCCCAGCATCTTCAATTTACCATCATAGAATAGTGCAATTCTTCAGGACGATAGGCAGTCGCACCGACGCGTTGCTACAGCGTGCCTGGTCAACCACACGAGCTACAGTAGTAGATCGTCATGCAGGCCATGCACCTGACAGCAACAGACAGCATGCTTCGCCCCACACAGCCTCGAGCTTTGTTCTCGAACATAAACAGCGCAACAGCCAGGCAGCATGTCCACACCAGCAGAAGCAGCAAAGCATGCAGGGCCACTCCACCAGAGCAGCAGCAGCAGGGCAGTGCTGGCAGCTCACAACCAGGCAATGTGCAGCTCAACGAAGGCGAGTATTAGCGCGTCGGGTGTCAAGCAGCATCACTCAGTCAAATGAAGCAGCTCAGAACAGTTGGCACGATTACAGCAACTGGAGATGACACAGTGCTGACATGCGCTTGGGTCCACTTGTCATACACCCTCCCCCGACATGTGACCCTCTACAGCTTGGCCACCACACAGCCAATCACATGTCCATAGGTGATCTTTACACCCCCACCCCCCACCCACACATTCCCCCACCCACCCCCTGCCATGTGTCACTGTCTGCCTGTAGACATGCTGGCCCAGCTGCGCTCTGCTCAGGAGGAGGCAGCACGTCTCAAGAAGGAGCTGTCAGTGCTGCAGCAGCAGCAACAGGTGCGCATGTGCATGCAGCTGCATCGCCCACTGAAAAGGGGGATGCCACAAGTGGGGAACGTGAACGCCCCCATCACTCGCAGGGGTTGTGTTCCCCAGTTGACTTCCACTGAGTGGTCTGCAGTGGTGTACGGTGCTCCTGCAACAGCAACGGGAGCAGCTGCATGGGATCGCCTGCCTTGTGCTTGTGGCCACTGGCCTCTTGGAGACTGGCGCACCTGCAGATGCAGTCTGCACAGCACAATGAGGCATGTCTACATGTGTTTGCTGCACTGGTGTCTGTCTCCACCCTGCAGGTCGGCACACCCGCAGACATTGCTTCCAAGCCCCGGATAGACGGCACTGGCAACAGGGAGACACTGTGGAGTGAGTTTCTGCGAGAGTAGCAGCAGCAGCAGCAGCAGCAGTGTCTTTTGGGGCATGCAGTGGGTGCAGGCATCCATGCTTGCGTGAACATTAGTCAAGCCAAGCTCTAATGGACCCTGCTCGGTTTCACACATCCCTGGACAACATAATGCAGCTGCAGAGCCAGCAACATGTACGGCTGTACAGCCTTCAGTGCCCTTCAACTTCCCTGTACGAGCCTGTACAGCTGTACAACACATATTGTACAGCTGTACTGCTCATGCAGACACTGCTGCTGCCTCACCAGGAAGCTGAGGACCACCAGGTCGTCCAGCAGAGCCTCAAAGTTGAGCCCCCGCTGGCCCCCGACACGAGCCTTGGCAGCACTGCCGGGCCGTGACCCAGCTGCTGCACGCCCGCCACCCTCTGCTGCTGCAGGCCCTGGATCATCAGGGTCCCCTGTGCTGTCTGCTGCATCTGAGTCCGAGTCCTGGTCGCTGCCGTATGTGCCGGGGGGTCCTGGGGGCCCCACCAGCTCTGAGAACTCCCACTGCAGGCACTCCCTCAGCACAGCTGGTGCAGGAAAAAGGGCGGGAAACACAGGCCAGACATGCATGCCCCTGAGCAATTTGATGTTTTGGCTTGTATTTCACAAAACCACTTTGTCACCAGCAGTGGGTGTGACAGCTGCGGGTCCTGATGTGCCTCGCCTAAACTGCCCAGCCCGCATGCTGCAGCCATGAGTGTGTAGCACCGGCACCTGTACCTTGCATGCACGGCACAAGGCCCTGAGAACTGCTTCAGAAGAATCAAGCACCCCACAAAGGGCCAGTGTGGCTAGTCTTGTGCTGTGGATCACTCACCAATGTCCACCTTTTCAAAGAAGGGCATGTGCAGGTGCTGGTGTGACGCAGCAGCCACAGCAGCCGCCCCAGTGCCACCTTGCTGGGGCCCTGCAGGGAAGCCGGGCGGGGGCCCCCGGGCCTGTTGACGCTGCAACACCAGCTGCACGGCTGACAGCGGCTCCTCATCTGCGGCTGCGTCGTCTTTGCTGTCCTTGCCTTGCAGAGTCTGCAGCGTCAGCACACAGCAGCAGGCGACAGCAGCGGTCATATTGGCAGTTGTGACTGGGCGTATCTGGTTGCCTGCTTAAGTCACTGGACAGCACATGTGTGCGCGCAGCCTAGAAGTGTACCGTACCAAGAGCTGGCATATGTGCTTTCAAGCTGCCCCACACCCCTCGCACTCAACCCATCAGCGTGCACAAGCTCGTCCCGCCCACATGCACGCAAAGATCTATAAGCCATCTCCATGGGTGTCAAGCGAATCAGCTCACCCCGGCCTCCATGTTCTCCCTCATGACTGTGAAGTAGGGCTCATGGCACAGCAGTGACAGCAGCAGCAGATCCGCATCCTGCAGGCACCCAATCATGCGACAGCAGCATGCCACACACACTGCAGGTGACCTGGGCACCTGAGCAATGGACAAAGGTCTTCGTTGCTTTTGTGTGGCAACAACCAGCCAGCACGGGCCTATGGTTTCATGTCATGGGCTGCCGGAGGCCAGTGAATGCTGCACACTAATGCCAATACAATGAAGCAGCTGCTAGCATGTTGTCAGCTGCTCAACCTGCTCAGGTAGCAAGTGCCAGCAGGAGTGAGACTTCAACAGCAGCAGCATGACAAGGTTGCCAGCGGTGCAGCTGCGGGCAGCTCACCTGGCCGTAGACCACGTGTGTTGTGTTGGGGTCATAACCTGGCTGCAGCTTGAGGTGGCGCACAAAGCGCATGATCTTGGGGGGGGGGGCAGCAGCAGAGCAGGCAGCACAGGAGCAGATTGTTGAGTTGCCGGATCGCGTCATGCGGTGGAACATATCAAGCAGAAGCGCGCATCTGGTCGATACAGGCTCACTGCCTTGCACACTGCTGCCAAGCCACAACTTGGCAGTCCAAGCCATGTGAGCATTCCCAAACCTGCTGCAGAAATTCTCAACGAGCACAATGCAGGCGCACTGGCGCTCAGTGAGCATTGTGGCAAGCATGCTTGCATCAAGATTATGAATATGATATGGAAACACAATATACTTTCAGCATCACGTAGTTGTGGGGATTTGCACATGTAGTTTAACAAGTTGTACCACATGTGCACTGTGGTACAACTTGTTGAACTCTACAGTGCACATGTGCAGTACCAAGCAGTACACCACACGTGACGTGTCATGTGAGGCACCCTCCCCACCTTGTGCTCGCCCTCCCCTGGCTCTGATGCGTCAGAGATTATGAAGGTGGTGTTCGAGAACCTGCTGTCACGTGCA
Source organism: Chlorella sp. KRBP (assembly GCA_004335735.1). NCBI lineage: Eukaryota > Viridiplantae > Chlorophyta > Trebouxiophyceae > Chlorellales > Chlorellaceae > Chlorella > Chlorella sp. KRBP. The sequence continues at coordinate 3,610 of QAXK01001704.1, forward strand.
ACTATGCCTGCCGCCCACTCTTGGAGCCAGGCAGACAGCTGCAGCATGAAGTCTGTGCCCTGCAGCAACAAACATGAAGACAGCACAGCTGTCAATAATCAGAGTCACTGAGCAGGACCCAGCAGCAGCTGTACTAGTACCACAGCAGCAGCAGTATAAGATACGTCCCACACCAACATCTAGGCAATTCGCTGACAAGTCACCCTACCGCTGCAAACGGGATCAGGGGTTAGGGTTTAGGGTTGCCTGCTGACAAGTCAACGTGTGACGTCACACCACCCGCTGCCACAGCTGGTCAACCTCTGCGTTGCACCAGACTCACTGGTGTGATGATGTTGGAGTCAAAGCGCTCTGCTTGAGGGATGGCCAGGTCCCCTCCGACCTCTGCTGACATCTCACGCCGCACCCCAGCCTCTGCATCAGCAGCAGCCGATACAGCCACGGTGCTCTGTCATGAACTTGCAAACCAGCTGGACACCAGCAGGCATATTTCGGGATCACCCCAGACAAGCACCACTGACGGCTGCCAGTGCAGATACTGGCAATACTGTGGACCTGTATGTACAGTCACCGTGCTGCATGTATCTGGCACAAATCAATGTCACAGAGATCAAGGTGCTCACCAATCTTGTCTGTGATGCCGCTAACGTAAGCTGACAGGAAGCGGCGCGTGCGCTGCTGGTTCATCTTGGCCCGAGGTGCGACACCATCAATGGCTATCACCACAGTGCGCCTGCAGCACCAGCACAACATAGGGACCACGCTGAAGTGCAGCTCAAACCTGACGCAACGGCATTGGTGTGTTCATTCGCCAAGTACTCCTATCCCTGAGTTCGGTGGATGTGTTGGACCATTGTAGCAGTACTGACTACAGGGCACTGAGTGTGCAGCTGCAGCAGTGGGCAGGTCTGATCATGGCCATGACAGCTTCGCTCTTGAGGGCCAATCGCAGCATGGCTGCTGACAACTTGCTGATCTTGCCAAACCGCTCGGTTGCAACACCCTGGCCTCAGAAGACCAGCCCCCTGCTGCCTACAGGCTGCTTCATCCCACCCCACCTGGGCTCCAGCAGGTCCAGCAGCTGCTGCAGGTAGGCCGCCATGCCCGCAAACATCTCTGTCCTGCTGATCTCTGGCCGGTCCTTGGCAACATGGGCATGTGTGCAGGAATGAATGATGTGGTTCATGTCTGCAACATGAAGCAGCAGTGACGCAATGGCACAGCAGCAGCAACAGCAGCAAGTGTGGATTGGGTTGCAGGCGGTGTTTCGCCATGCGGCCTTGTTTGGGGCACTTATGTTATCCCTGCATGTCACCCGCACTGCTGCATAGTTCAAACACAAAGCTATCTCAGGTCAGAAGAAGACAGTGCCACATGGCACATGGGTTGTGTTGGCCTGCCATCTGCAGCTGCTGCTGCCATGCTGGCACGTGTGCCAGGCCTCACCTATGTACAGATTGTCCACCTGCTGCTGTGCATCCTGCCCGCCACTCTTCTGCTTTTCTGCTGGGCTGAGGATCTGCGGGTACCTCCTTCTGAGGAAGGCGAACAAGCCGGGCACTCTGCAGCATTGGGTCAGATACAGCAGCACTGTGTAACACAGAAGCAAGAGGGAGTTTTAGAGGACTGGTGCTGCTACGTGATCACAGCTTTCAGCTGGCTTACTGATGCCTCTATATGTCTTAGGTGAGACATGGTTGCCAATTCAAAACTCACCCCATGGCAAATGGCTGCCTGGCTGATTTACTTGTTGATCCAGAACTCCTCCTGCTGAGTAACCTCGGACAGGCCTACTGCCCGCCCGCCTCGCTGCTCGACACCAGAATGGCTTTTTATGTCCTTTGGTGTGCTGTTGCGACGGTCCTGAGCTTTGAGCGGCTTGGTGAAAAGAGCAGAGCGCGACGGATCACTGTCCTGTCATCAGCGTGCATACTCTGCACACTCGCGACGTTGACGCTTGACATGAGGTGGCCGTCTCATTTTTCACTGCTGATTCAAAATCAAGAGACTTCCCCTCGGATGACAACTTGTCACGTGGCCCATGAAAGTGTTGCAGTATGAGAACATGGATGAGTGTCAGCACATGAGGATGTGGCAGCTTTCCAAGTGGAGGGGGTTTCATGAAGGGCTGTGAGGAACTTATTTGCATATGACACAGGAAGCAGCTGTCCAGCAGCACATACATTCTCTCAAGTACAGGACTTGCTGCCAGGCTGGCACCCCTCCTTGCCAGCTTCTCCGAACTTGCCTCGAGATTGAAGTGGTTTCAAAGGACCATGGGTAGAAACAGAGGACACTGTTGAGCCGCTTTGTTTCTTTACCACCACAAGGTAGGCACAGCGCCTACTGATGCAGAACAAGCAGTAGGCCGCAATTCGACTAGTGCCACTTGACAGCGGCGCCCCAGGGACAAAACCAACGTGTACCCCATGGCTCACCAACTGCTCACAATCAACTCTGATGCTCAGCACAGCCAGGCACAGGCGCAGCTGTGACTTGCAGATGAAGCACACTCTGCAGTCCCCCTGCCACAGTAGAACAAAAAGGAGCGGCTATCATACGTCTGGCAACAGAAGGCCAGTTGCCAATTTGGCTGGGTGGACAAGCGGGCCTGCCTGCTGCACCAGCAGGGCATGCCAGCCAAGCTGTCAGCGCCCCACAAATGGACCCTTCTTGGCACTGGATTTCAGGACACTCGCAAGCCACAGGATGCCTGAGTTACTCAAGAACTCAGCTGTGCATTTGTGGAGCCTCCGCTGCGCCAGGTGTGCATGCAGCAACGTTGCATGCCATTCACAGAGCAACACCTTGCTGTATGTAGCAGCACAACCCAGTAGGCTGCTTGTGGCCTTGCAAACCAAGCATCTAGCGACAGGCTGGGGGAAAATGGTCCGCATGCATTTTCTGTGTCAACACAGCAGGGGTACAACTCCTGCTCAGCCCCTCACAACTCCCCGACTGGCTTGCGTGACTCATCCCCAGACGCCCACTGCTTGTAGTCCTTCTCCAGCTGCTCCAAAAACCGAGGCACCATGAGGTTGAGGGTTGTGCTCATGACCTTGCTGCCTGCTGCCTCGATTGATGTCACAGGCACAAACCCAAACCAGGCTGGCACCTGCACAACCACCTCTATGCTTGTGTCGCTGCTGATCTCCTTGACATCTGGCTCCTCTGTGGCATTCCAGCGCACCACATTCGTCATCTGTGCGGTGAACTTGCTGTTGACGTCCTGCACTGCCTCTGAACCCTGCAGCTGCGCCGACAGCAGCTTGATGGTGCAGCCGCGCTCCTCAACCACAACTGAAACTGTGATCACGGGCTCAACAGAGAACCCAAAGAACGCCAGGCGCCCCACAAAGCACTTGAAGGTAGTCTCATCCAACCGCTCAATCTTACGAGCATCAAGCACGGAGTACTGGCTGGCTGGCAGAGCCATGTACTCTGCTAGTGCTCGCTGCAGCTCCTGCACTGGCTTGCGTGCATGTTTCTGTGCTGCAAACCGAGCCACCTTGCCTTGCAGCTGTGGTTGCAAATGGTGTGAGTGTTGCTGGTGTTGCTGCTGTGGTGTGCTGGGAGCACTTGTGCTGGGCTCTGGCATCTGCTCAAACTGAACTGCACCCCGCATGCTGCTCTCCTGTGCAACACGCACAGGCTGGACATGTGCTGAGCGCTGCAGGGCTGCATTGCTTGGGCACAAGGGCCTACACCCGCGGCTGATGCACGTTTTCTGTTGTTGCTGTGCCGATGTGTGCTGGGGAGCGCTGCATCGGCTTGCTTGCATCTTGATGTTGTGGTGTGAGGAACCACCCGTGACTCAGACGAAAGAATCTCACGGCAGGGCCTGCGTGCAGAAAAAGACAGTTGCAATTCTCTCACAAAGTACAATTGCACTGCTTTGGGTCTCGGAAGCGTTACCACGCACCAGATCGTCTGTTGAGGCACCCTAAAACCTGGCGACATTGACCTGACGAGAACTCGTCATTGCTAACAGAGACAGTCACCGTTTGAGACCCAGCATACTGAAAGTTTAATTTTGAAAACTGAGTTTTAGCCAGATACTGAAGCATCCAACTGAGTTGACAGTACTCAGATCTGCTGTGGTAAGGCTTGTCCAGACTTGTTTCTCGACTCACCTTTCATCAAGTCAAACATGCTTCAACGATTGGCTTCGGTAGCTCACGCATTGCAGCAGCAGCAGCAACAGCAGCATTTGCTGCTGCCTCTCCTGCAGCAGTTCCAGCAGCAGCATGTGCTGGTGCAGCAGTCTGTGCAGCCAGCCAGCACAACCAGGCCCGCAAGTATCTGCACCTGCAGCGGCAGCAGCGCAAGCAGCCTGCTCGGCCGGCCCGGCAGCATCAGCAGCCTACTTGGCAGCAGCTGCTTGCCGCATGGCTCCACTTGGTTTGTGCAGACGGCCAGCCTATCGCAGCGGGCCAGCAAGCTCAACCCCAAGGAGCGCAAAGCCCAGGAGAAGACGAGCAAGAGGGCCCTGAAGAAGTCAGCAGTGCCGCAGTCGACTGCTTCAGCGAGTGACAGCGCCACCAGCTTTGAGGACGAAATGCAAGCAGTGGAGGCTGATGTCACCAGGCTTGTGCTGCAGGTGTGTTGTTGGGTTTGGCCACTCCAACATCACCGCCTTGCAAGCTGTGGCTTGCAGTCTGCCCATAAGCGGTAGTGGGCCCCTGATGTTGTGGCGAGACATGCCCTTTGGAATCAGGCTCACTCCCTTTGCACAGGGGCAGTTGCTGCGTGCGCTGCTCACATGACGTGCCTGCTTAGCCTCCTTGCCATGGCAGTAACAGTGTCGCAGCCGACACCAACCAACAGGCCGCAAGCGGGCCGCCAGCATCCCGCATGTCTCATGTGTAGGCTGATCTGGTGTGGATGGCAGCAACAATGGTTCCAAGCTTTTAATTATTACACCGCCCCATGTTGCAACCCAGCCTGCAAACAAACTGCCTGCCCCTCTGCTCATGCAGGCCATTCACAACATCACGCCTGTGCTGGATGTGCGCACTGTGAGGTCCTCGACAACAGTCAAGTATGTGCCTGGCCTCATGCCCCCTAAGAAGGCCCGCAGTGTGGCCCTGCACTGGCTGGTGTCTGCAGCAGACTCCCGCGAGAAGAACAGCAGCGCCAGCTATGCAGAGTGCCTGGCGCTAGAGCTGCTGCTGGCGTACCAAAAGCGGGGCGGGGCACGGCAGAAACGTGATGATCTCCATAAGCTGGCATTGCAGAACAGGGCCAACGTGCACTTGCGCTGGTGGTGATCAAGGACGCAGCACCATCTCTGTGCAGCTTGTGAGGGTGTTGACATGCTGTTGTTACTGGAGGGCCGCCACTCGGTTCGTTGTTCAGCAGGGGAGCAGAGCAGGCAGGGTACATCGCATTTTATGCCAGGCTGGGTGCTAGGTATGACCAAGACTGCTTATGGGCTTGGTCATGCTGCAGTTTGACACGTTCGATTGCCGACATCAGGCGTGCATGTTGCCCCTGAGTGGCATCAGCCATGTTTCACAGGGGCAGCATTGGGTCCGGTTGTCAAGCTGTCATCTTGCGCAGCTTGGACGGCTGCATCATCTGAGATGCGCCATCTGGCGCATGTGTTGTGCAGTGGCCAAGTTGTTGCCCTTGCATGGTTTGACTAAACAACCTCAGGACATGTACACGGCCTGAGCAGCTTTTGCTTGATGCAGCAGGTGTCATGCCCCATGTCACAGGATGGGGTTTGCAGTCCCTTTCAAGTTGTGTGCTTGTGCTTGTAACTCCCGGCTGTTATACACCAGTGAAGGCATCTACTGAGCGTACCTGAACTTGGCCAGGCAACATGAGTGCAGCAGATGTGCTGGTGCGGCTTGGGAGGGGCCTTTGGGGCTCACGACTGCACCATTCCTTGGGCAGGTGGCTGTGTCAGTCAACGCACGTGTTGATTTCAAAAAACCCTTGTTTGGAACTGACACAGACTCCTGTCGAAGGCTACAGGCATTCAACCTGGCAGTTTGAGGGCACGCACGATAGAGTGAGGCCTGGTGTGAGGCAGCTGCCCCAACCGTCAAGTCACTGGGGCTGTGCACGTGTGCATTGAACCTATCCGGTTGTTTCGAAGCTTGCATCTGTGTGCCTTTGCTCTGGACCCACATACCGTAGTGTACAGCACGAGCAGTCCGCAGTCGGTTACGTCGTGTGCAGCAAAACAGGGCGAGCAGCATGAGGAGTTTGACCATATGCATACTGGTAGCTTCTTGCCTGGTCATATGCAGGGCACAGGTGCGGGATGCTGCTCCAGCCAGACCACAGCAGCGATCTGCTTGCACTGTCCTGTGTGGCTAACCAAGACTCACCTCGTCTGCAAACAGGAATGTCCGGACATCACTAAGTGTGAACAGCAGGCACAGGACCTGAGGGATGAGCTGAATAAGATGGCGAGCGCTGCGACCGAAGCTGAGAATCAGGTGCAGATGTTGCAGGTAGGCATGCAGCAGGCAGAGCTGAGGACCCTGAGTGTTGTCTTGAAGGGTGAGGTACAAGGACTGCGATTTCTACATATTGTCACACCACAACCTGTCAAAGCTGGATGCACATGCCAGGCATTTCAGGGTTCAGCAACTGGTGCAGGCAACTGCCCACATGCGACCTGGAGAGTTGCAAGTTTTATGTGTAGACGCACTGGTGGGAGCCATCCTTCACAAGCAGTAGACCAAAACAGCATTTTTTAAATGCACTTGGTGGTGTTTGAGGGACTGCTGTTGCCAGACTCAGCACCAGCTGTGACGTGTTGGCAGTGTGCTTGCCACCCACGAAGTGCACTGCGGCTGTGCAACTTCAATGTAGCAGGTGTGCCACTCACAGCAGGGATGGCGACCCAATAAAGACAAGCAGCAGCATTTTTGACTTGGCGGCTGCTGTCTGCAACCTTTGTTGGTGCTGTCATCCTTCTGCTGACAGCAACGCCTTGGCTGAGTTTGCTGTTGCAATCTGCCCATGTCTCTGGCGTTGATCCGCAGGGGCAACTGGCTGCTTGTCAGGCCAAGATCACAGCTGCCGAGCAGCAGCTCGCAGCATCCCAGGCAGAAACCAAGTCAGCTAATTCCGAGCTGTCCAAGCTGCAGCAGTCGCTCAGCAGCAAAGCAGCAGACCTTGAGAAGGCCCAGTCCAAGCTGACCCGCACGGAGAGCGACCTGATCGCAGCCAAAGTCGCAGCAGAGGAGGCCTCCGGTGCAGGCAGCAGCTGCAAGCTGTCCCTCAAGAAGGCGGAGTCACAGATCAGCGAGCAGGCCAGCCGCCTGGAGGAGCTCAAGGCTGTTGAGGAGGCCCTGTTGCCCCTGTGGCTCTCACGCAGGCTGATCCAGGCCCAGACCTTCACAGCAGAGCAGTGGGAGGCCTTCCAGCAGTCCGACTTTGCAGCACAGGCCGCAGCAAAGGTGGCACCCTACTACGCCCAGGCAGTCGAGCAGGTGTCGCCATACTGGCAGCAGGCTCTGGAGGCCAGCAAGCCCGCTCGGGAGGCCGCTGCTGTCTACTACAAGCAAGCCAAGGTGGGAAAGAAGAAGACGCATGCGTCACTGCTGTATGGCTGCAGCGCAGTTGTAGTGCTGTTTCAGCTCTGATTTGATTCCATGTCCAGGGCAGTGTTCGCTCGGCTGCATTGTGTTTGCATGCAGGAGATCCTGGGCTCGACTGTTTGTGCCCTCAGAAGAGCTTAGCTCAGGTCTTCTAGCTTGGTTGACACTGACTCTTGCTTGTTTGCCTCTTCCCCTGACCCTGCTGCATATATCTGCTGCAGGATGGCTTTGACAAGCTGCCTATCGCAGAGATAGTGAAGGCCGCCAAGCAGCAAGCAGCCCAGATCGAGGGCGAGCTGCAGCACACAGTGCGCTCCTTCGTCGCCACCCAGCCCTCTCTGGCAAGCCTCAACGACCCAGTGACCCTGCAGCTGCTGGTGTACACAATCCTGGGCCTGCCAGTGCTGCTGCTGCTGGTCCTGTTCATGGCTGCTGTGGGTGGGCCACGCAAGTCCCAGGGCAGCAGTGCAGGGTCAGCACAGGCAAAGGGCAAGAAGCAGAACAGTGGGGGCGGCAGCAAAAAGGAGGCACAGAGGCCAGCACAGGGGCATGCACGCAAGGCCGGCAGGGTTTGAAGTGTTTGAAGGGCTTTGGGGGATGGCAAGCTAGGGTTTAGCATGGCCCGCCTGTTTGTCCAAGTGGCACAGGGGTCTGAAATAGGGTTCTGCTGGTTGCCAATCTGCGGGGTGCTGTGTGGGTCGGGCAAGGCTTGGAGGTTTTCACATGCGGCTGCATGGATTGAGCAGTGCGTCGGCTTGCTGAATGCTGCTTCAGCTGGCCGTTTTTTGCCCTGTGTCCCACCCTGGGGCTCCCTTTTGCTAGGGCCTGTTGGACCCCCAAGATGTTCTGGGACAGGTACGATCATCAGGGCACTGTGTTTTTCCCCCGAGGTTTGGTACATGCAGGAGTTGTTGCTGCATTGCATAGTGCTGGTATGCACATCAGACAAGTGCAGCCACGTGTGTGCATGCTTCCATGACTATGATGCTGATCCTGCAGGCCTGCTGCGTGAGCAGAGCCTGTTGTGCTGTAGTCCGACTGATTATAAGTCACTTGGGCACTTAGTGAGTTACTCTTTGACCAGATGCAGTCGTGTGGCAGCGGCGAGGTGGCATGTCGGGCCGTGCTGCGACGAGAACAGGCTGCTGCTGCTGCTGCTGTGGTGTAACAAAAGCTTTCTGCATGGCATGCTGGATGAAAAGGTTGCTGTCAGTGTGGAGATGCTGAAGGGCCTGCAAGCTCGACAGCTTGGGTGTTTGTGCCTCTGACTGCTCTTCATATTTCTATCACATGGACAAGCTTGGCGGCGATAGGCATCACAGCAGCACTCGCGTGTTACCTCAAACCCTACTGCTGGCCCCTGCTGCTGTGTCCGTGGTCACAGCAAAGAGCACACCTGCATTGTATAAAGAGCACGACTTCATTGTGCATAACAGAAAGCCCTGGTCACCATTACCTCTGTTGCTGCCGCACCTCTGCCATAAGCTGAACAGAGCGCCATGCCAGTGTACTTTGCAGGTGGCCTCACACCAGTCCCCAGAAAGCATGCTCATGCAAAGCAGCCAACATGCATACAGACACCATGCGATGCCTGCTGAACCTATTGAAGCACAGCTAGCACTGATTAGCCAAGACCCATCCTAGCCACCATCACAAGAACACTTCTTCTCATGAACATCACGCCTCCTCCCTGCTATGCTAACAGACCAAACACTCCCCCTGAAGCTCCAACCCAGTCAAGACCCAATAAAAAAACCCAATCGAAACCATCTGCAGGTCGCAGGTTCAGGACTGCGGCCTGATTTGTCAGCGTCCCAACGAGGCAACACTGCCTGGCATCATCAGCAGCCCTGCCATGCATGTTGCCTTGCGGTTCAGCGCCCGATCAGGACACACAGGGTGGGCACACCAGTCAGCTGCCCTTTGCTTTGGCGTGTGCTGCTGGCTTGCGGCTGACAGATGCTGCAACAACGAAAGAACAGCCTGGAGTGCCCTCACACAGCCCAACACCAGGTTGAGACCATGTGCCCACACGTGTGCCTCAACCACGGGCAGCTGACACGTTGAGCATGTACCAGGCGGCCCATCCCTTGATCGCTGTCCTCAGCTGTGACGTGTGCTGGGGGAGTGGCTGCCGGCTCGTGCTGCAGCAACAAAAACCACAGCAGGTGTGCACGCGTCCTGTCAACAACAGCTGCGCAACAGCGTCTGCAGATCAGTCGTACCCATAGCTAAGCAACGCACAGGGGTCATGCTCAGCCCCGTGTCCAACATCATACTAGCATGACAGGTGCTGCCAGTTGCTGGAACTGTGCCTCTTTGAAGCTTCTTGAACTCAACAAATGAAATGGGTTATGATCAAATATACACCACACATTGCGCCTGCCAAGGGCTCGGCCCAACAGCCAATTTGCCCGACAGCGCCTCATACAGCCCCATTGACTGGCAGATGGTCTGCAGCTCACCTAGCCCATTCTCCAAGGCATTGGGGCTGATCTGTGTGTCCTTGCCTTTGTGTGCAAGTATCAACAGCTCCTTGCCACCCTGCTTGTCAGCTTTGCTGCTGCTGGGCTTGAGCTTCAGCTGGGTGTACCTGTGGAGGCCATGTCATCACACCACATGCCCTTGTGAGCCATAATCCAGGCTGTACATGGGTTGCCCATAACTGCCATGTACCACATGCCATGTACACCAAGAGCAGCAGCCATGTCTTGACACGAGAAGTGCAACCAGGGGATCCAAAGGGGTCAGCAGTGTGTGCTGATTACCTAAAAGCTCCCAAAGTATGCCAAGGTCTGCTGGAACGACACAGGTGCTGCTTGAAGCAGCTGCTTGCATCGTGCTGTTGAAGGACTCACCAGACAATGCCAAACATGGCCACACATACACCCAGCAGCTTCTTTGGTGGCATCTCATCCCCAAAAAACATGCATCCCCCTGTCAGGATGATGACTGCAGGGACAGGCAAGGGACATAAGGGGACAGCAAGCCGTGGCGGGGCAGGCGGCAGGCAGCAAAGCAATCCAAAGCAGCAGCATGTGATGGGTGTGCATGGGCAGCAGGCCAGGACACAAGGCAGGTGGTGACATTGTCGGCCAGCGCAATGCACTGCACAACGCGCACAGCTTGCTGCATGCATGTCTAACGTGGTGGCTGACAACCCAACACCTTTGCATTGACCGCCCAGTCTCCTTCCCCTGTTTGGCTGCAATGCTCTCAACCTATTGCATACCAATGCTCGCTGCCATTGCCTGACCGCAAGGGTGCTCGTGTGCCCGATGCTCACCTGTCTTCAGGTGTCCCACCACATTGTAGGTGAGACTGCTGGTGCAGCCAATGACGAGGAAGGTTGACAGGCTGACCATCAGCCCCAGCAGTGCACTGATGGTGATGGCGGCCACAGCCGCAGGTGTGTATCTGCAGACAGAAAGGTGGAGGCGCGACAGTAGTGGTCGTATGCAGTGTCAACGCGTTAAAACTGCCACGTGTGTCGGCAGCTGCACTACAAGTTGATGCCCATGGGCCTCGAATGCAATGAATGAATGGGGTACATGTGCAGTGACACAAAAGGCTACATGCAGGCAAGGTACCTTGGGCAACGACTCAGAAGTCAGGTGTGACACTGGTTTGAGCCGTTGAGATGTAAGGCATGGCAAGGCGGCAGCCCAGGCATGACGTGCCGGTTACTGCATGCTGTGTGCCTTGCTTGAGAGAACACCCCCTGCTTACTGTGCTACACCTGCGGACACAGCTGCGGCAGCCGCAGCTCCCCCCGCCCCCTTCCACACACACAACCAAGACACACCAGTAGCTCACTCACGTGTAGCCCAACAATGTGTGTGGGTCAGTGCTGCCCGGTCTGCCGATCGGCTCCATCAGGGGTATCAACACAGCCAGCAGGGCAGCAGCCTGTGGGGTGTACTGGTGCAGCAGCTGGGTACTGCTGGCCTGCAGCTCCTTCTGCTTTGTGCCTGCCCAGATCTGATACATGGCTGTCACCACAGTCGCTGCTAGGCCAACACCCAGGCCAAAGAGGTTGCTGACGATCCTGTCGTCTGTGACCGTTGCGATGGCGATGCCGGCACAGACGACCAGGACAGACATCACCACTCTGATAGGGGGGATGGTGCCAAACAGCAGCAGGTCTAGGACCATGACAGTGGGGGCCACTGCAATCTGCAAAACATAAGGGCACACGCAGCAGCACAGTAGCACTGTGGTTGATGGATGGTTTGCCAAGAGGTTGCAGTAGTAAGAGGTTTTTTACACCTAGCAACATGCCCTGCAGATGCTGCCAGAAGTTGAACAGGGGCAATGTTCAAGGCGGGGCACTGCATGGCATGGTCCCCGACTCTCCATAAGACACCACACAGGGGTTGTGCTTGTGGAAAGTGCCTGACACTAGACTGGCAATGTGGGCTAGGTGATCTGGGGTGTTTACCACCGGGCCTGCTGCTGCATGTTTACTAGCATACTGAGTCCTACTGTGGGACACACCAAGTCATACAGGCCCATTCACCAACCTCCATTGTGTGCCAGCAGCAGCTGTGCAGGCTGCACGACAGATTCCAGCAGATGCCAGCTGCAGCATGATAGCACTACCCGGGGCACCAAACCATTTCCTTTTCTCTGGGGCTCTTGTTGTGCTGGTGACTGCATGATTGCAACAAGGCCGCTGCTGCAGCTGCAGTTGCCAG
>QAXK01001706.1:0-11855 GCA_004335735.1 Chlorella sp. KRBP
ACTGGCGTGAATCTTGCTTGGCAAGGCCTGCCTGGCGATCTTTTGTGACGGCTGCAGCATCATGACACCTGTCGTGAACGCCTGCAATGATGATGATGATGATGATGCACCTGAGAGATGCTGCTCACGTCGTGCCCATGCCCTGCGTGCGTGTGTGCCTCCCTGCCCCTACAGGCGTGGTGCACTGCGACATCAAGCCGGCCAACGTGCTGCTCCGCAGCTCGAGCATCGACCCGCGCGGCTTCACCGTCAAGGTGCGGGCATGCATGAAGGCCTGCGTTAGGGCTTGGGATTACGTGTGCTTGTGGGGCTGGCTAGGGTTGGGTTGGCTCTGCTTGCCTCACCCCTGGGGCACGTGCTGTGTGTGCCATGTGCAGAGGCCCTTGCTCTACCTGATGCGCCTGCTGTGTGCCCTCTGAATGCCTTGGCTGCGTGCAGGTGAGCGACTTTGGCCTGAGTCGCGTGGAGGACGACGACATCGGCGCCAGCTTCCCCTTCAATAGCTGCGGCACGGCCGCCTACGTGGCACCAGAGGCGCTCATCTGCAACAAAAAGGTCAACAGCAGCGTGGACGTCTACGCCTTTGGCATCCTGATGTGGGAGGTGAGCAGGCGTGGGAGGCTCACCTGACGTGGGACGCAAGAAGGATGTCCTTTACTCGAGGGATGTCGCAAGCTCTAAAGGGATGTGGGACGCAAGAGGGATGTCCTTTTTTCAGGGTCAGAGGCTCAGCGACAATGCGGGTGGCAAGGGCGCTCTTGTGACGTGTGTGCCTGCGTGTGGTCATGTGCGCCCGAGCCTAACCTGTGCGCTAACGCATGCCGCGCAGATGTTCACCGGGGCGCGCCCGTACGGCAACATGAAGCAGCAGACCCTGGTGGAGGAGGTGGTGATGCGTGGGCTGAGGCCGCGCTTCCCCTCGCACACGCCCCCGACCTATGTGCTGCTGGCCCAGGCCTGCTGGTCGGCCTCCCCGCCGGCACGCCCCACTTTCGAAACGGTACGTTAGGGCTTAGGGCTTAGGGCTCCGGGCAAGGGCATGCCTTGCGCCACAAACTCGTGGGCTTCTAGGCCTGGCGTTCGTTCACGCTCAATATCTGCGCCATCTTTTCACGCAATTTGGCCCTTGCCCCGTGGTGAGCGGCATGGTGAGTGGTGTGGTCAGTGGTGGTGGCTCTGCTAGCTCCAACCCAAGCCCTAACCCACGCCCATGCAGGCCCTCTCGAGCCTCAACGGCATGCTGGTAGCGCTGGACAAGCGCGAGATGGGCTCCACCGCCTCGGCCGTCTTCTCCGCCGGCACCGACGTGGTTGAGTACATGAATGGAGGTCCACCACAGCAGCACCAACTCGCCCTCCCAACTGGCAGCAACGCCACCCAGCAGCAGCAGCAGCAGCAGCAGATGCAGCAGCGCCCGCCGTCGCCGCACCTTGCCGCCCCCCCGCGCCCGCACTCCCCACAGCCACCGCCGTACCATCAGCAGCAGTACGCCGCGCAGCAGCATGTACAGCAGGTGCAGATGCAGGTGCAGCAGATGCAGATGCAGTTGCAGGCGCAGCAGCAGGGAGCGGTGGTGTCGCCGCACCACGGCCTGCAGCAGCACCTGCACCAGCAGCAGCAGCAGCAGGCGCACAGCGGGGGCGCGCTGCCGGCCGCTGCGGCGGCGGCAATGATGGCGGCGCACCGTGCGGGTGGCGGCAGCGGCAGCGGCAGTGGCGGTCACGTGACGCACGCCGTGCACGCCAACCCGCACGCGCTGGTGGCGGCGGCTCAGGCTGCTGCTGCTGCTGGTGCTGGTGGCGGGGGAATGACGAGGGTAGGGTCGGCGAGCGATGTGCACGCAGCGCTGTCCCGTGCGCGGCACGCCAGCAGCGTTCAGGGAGGAGGGCGGATGGGGTCTGATAGCGGCATGATTGGCGGTGGCGGTGGTGGTAGTGGTGGTGGTGTGGGGCCTATGGTGGGGAGAGCAGTGAGCAGCAGCAGCAGCGTGCAAGGCCAGGTGCAGCTGCTCCGCGGTGTCGGCGCGCTCACCCCCGCCATGATGCTCACCGCCGCCTCCAACGCAAGCCCTCTAGGGTCTGACGCAGGGGGCGTGCACATGGGGCACATGGGGCACGGGGGCGGTGTACCCTCACTTGGCCGCATCGCCGGCGGCGGCGGCTATGGCGGGGGCGGGGGTGGGATGGGTAGTGTCGGGGGCAGGCTGGGGAGCGGCTTGCAGGCGTCTACTGTGTACGCGGCACTGGGTTCAGTGACTGGGAACGGATACTATGCCAGCCCGCCGACGACAGGATCAGCGAATGGGATGCTGGGGACGCTAGAGGCGGCATTGGGCGGCGGCGGCCCATCGGGTGGGCAGGTGCAGGGGCAGGGGCAGGCGGGGAGGTACGTGGGGGCGCCTGCGTCACCGCAGCAGGCCATGGGGGGGTCGCAGCTGCAGCAGCAGCAGCAGCTGCATGGGGCGTTCCCGGCTATACCCTCGGGGTTGTCGGTGGCGAGCACAGCGGCGTTTCTGGCCACGCCCGCCGTGTGAGAGCTGTGGGTGGGGGGCTGCAAGAGGGAGGAGATGATGAGTGAGTGAGTTGATGGCGGCGAGGGCGAAACAGCGCAAAAGGTGAAGAGGAACAGAAGGTGAAGGGTAAATATCTGATCTCTCTGTCAGGTGTCCTTCATACGGGCCAGGGCTTACCTGTACCCTGGCTGATCATTAGAGCTGGGCTTGCGGTCCGGCATGCCTCACGAGCGCACGCCTGGGGCAGTCAGCAGCACCACCCCTTTGTGCGCTTGTGTGGTGCATAATCTGTACGTGTGTGTGTGTGTGTGTGTCAAGCTTTACATCTGGCGCATGTCTGTACGTGCGTGTGTGTATGTGCGTGTGTAGAGGCGGGGGAAAGGGGCTAGAGCAGGGCAGAGAACGGCATGAGAACGGTTGCGAGCGCACACTGATTCGGGGCCGAGTGTGCTACGCAGTGGCGCTGCCGCAGTGTTGACGAACGGCAGCAATGATCACAGAACCAGTTTCTTGCGACTGGCGGCGACCCTAATGCTCCCACAACCCTGAGCAGCCTTGGACTCTGGAAAGAGCACAGCGGCCCACGCTCCACGCTGAGGCTGTGCGAGGAGGGTGTGTGTGTTGAGAGCTTTGCGGCCATCTCTGGCAAGCAGATGAGCAGAGGTAATCATCATCACGCACACACCCCTGGGCTCCCCCGCTGCCCCCTCGGCCTTGGAGGAGGGCGGGCCTGTTTGCGGCACGAGGGCGCTTTCGGGGGGGTTGGCCCGTGCGCCTTTCTGGCGTGCTGCCGCGCGTACCCTGCCGCAGGGCCGCCGCCGCCGCCTGGCTTGATGCGGAAGCAATGCTCTGCCCTGGATCCCCGAATCAAGAGGCGCTTTGTAGTGCACGCGCATCGTGCATACAATAATACCCATGTTTGTGAGCGCCGCGGCAATGGCTGTGATGGGACAATGCGATGCCCGTGAGAGTGAAGCAGAGCACATTCCCTGTCCTCCGCCCCAAAGACTTCACTGCTGATGGTGTCCACCCACCACGCGCTGTGCATCCAAGTGTATCCAAACCGCCACAATCTCTTGTCAGCATCTCTCGTTCAACACCTCTGGTTGCTCCCTGTTTCCTTGTCGTCGCTCTTGCCTTGCTGTTGTTGCTGCAAATAGCCGTCGCCTGCCTGTGGTGCTCGACACGCGCAAGGTCTTGGGTGGTGCGTGCGTGCGTGCGTGCCGCCCTGCATGTGTAGGTGCCGAGCCTGAGCATGTATACGTGGGAGAGCACGGGGGCACCTTCGCCTCCTTGCTGCGAGGACTGCACACTACATGCGACGCGCACACTGAATATGCTCGCAACACGCTGCTTAGAAGCCCCTCTTTGTCTCCTTTATCTTCCTTGCTTCCCGTTGGAAGGCAATCCCCCCTGGCCTTGATCCCTCCCCTCCGTCAATCGCGTCCACGTGGCGAGCCGTTCTGTGCACGCATCAACACCGCACATGTTCCCTTTTTGCCGCGGACTTCCTTGCGCCTTGGCGCTGCGTCTATCCCAGCTGCACACAGGCGTCGAGGACTTGAGCGTTGCTTGAACTTGCGTCGCACAATGACCTTTCGGCGTGGGATGGCTGCTGCGCACTTTGCATGCACACGTGACCACACCTGCACCCGTCGCCTGTGCATACGTGGTGCCGACGTGCACCAGCATGCCAGGACAACGCCCTGTTCCTCATCGCGACGCTTCCATTCCCTCCTCCTTTGCTTGCCCCGTGCACGTTCAAGTGTGCCTCATCAGCTCACCCTTGCCCGCAGCCGCCTCGTGCCTTTGCCCTGGCGGATTGCTTGCTTGAGGAAGGATAGGCAAGGGCTTTTCGTGGTCCTTACCCCTTAAGCCCTTACAGAACACGCCCAATGTCGCAGCGCTTCTCTTCATCTCTTCACCAGCCCACGCACCAGCAGTCCATCTCTCTGCCGTGTCCTTTGCAAGTGCGTCCACGAGGAACTCCGCACAAGTCACAGCGCACGGCGTCACGTGGCGGCGGAGGGCCCCAACTGTGCACGTGGCACACACACACATCGCACGCAAGTGCTTTCACTGTCAGCAGCAGTCTCCCCATTATCCCCTACCGACCCGCTATGATGAATCACATCCGTTCCAATCAAGAATGTCCCAGGCCAATCTCTACATGTAGGCGGAGGTGGAGCTCCACACTGCTGTGTTTCATTGCGTCAGGGGCGAGGCCCCCTGTGTTTCGAGTACTTGTGCACAAGTGCAAGTGCGGACAGCTCCGAGTAATCGTGCACACATGCAAGAGCGGGCAGGCTCAAGAGATGAGTGTGGAGATCCCACCCACCAAGTTCTGATGTGACCACGACCCAGCAGTGCAGCCCGACCAACCCACCCGTGATCAAGCCCACAACTTCATGAAAAGGGGCCGTTCCATAGTAAAGCATCAGTGCTCAACTGACGAGGGACACACTACTCTGCCGTCACAGACACGCCTGCCCGCAGCATGACAACCAGTCACAGCAGCAGCGTCCCCGCCACCGCCGTAACCTGTGCTGCTGCCATTGACGCCCTTGCGGCGCCATGGCCAGGTCCACCGGGCTAACCCTAACCCTAACCCTAGCCCTAGTGTCCAGAGCAGTCGGCGCGCGCAAGTTGTGACGTGACGTGGAGGGCGCTACTCAGCAGCCACAGCCGCTTCACCACCAGCTGCCGTGCTGGTTCTGTTGTTGCTGCCGGCTGCAGTAGTGCTGCCGCCAGCACCGGCGCCGCCCTTGCGCCGCCTCGGCCAGGTCCAGCGCGCATCGCCCCCGAGCAGCGCGGCGAGCTTGTCGTTGAAAGGCGCGTAAAAGTCGCTCAGCAGCGCGCGCGTGTCGTCGCGCATCGGCTCGTACTTGGCGCTGTTATTGTTGCGCACGGGCAGCGACAGCGCCGTGGTCCACTCTGCAGCCGTCAGGTCTCGCAACCCTGGGCAGCAGCAGGAACAGGAGACGGCAGTGTAATTGTTTGCTACTCGAACAGGGCGAATGCAGTCCAGCCTCGCACGCGCGAGTGGCTGTCTGGTTGGCTGAGCAAGGTTCCTTGCTGAGCGGTAAGCCGCAGTGATGGTTAGGTTAGGGTGTGGCCCAACGCATACGATGAGATGAGGGCGTGCACAAGCTGGGACGGCTCGCTCACCTAGGAAACGGAACACCACTGCGAGGTGCTGCTTGGTGGCGCGCTTGTAGTCCTCGCTCCTGAGGATGAGCAGCTGCTTGCGCGGAAAGACGCGCAGCCAGTCGCCCAGGAACTCCGAGTACATGCCCTGCATGGATGGGTTAGGGCTTAGGGCTTACGGTTGGGGCACCAGGAGCTTGAGAGGTCAGCCGGGGCGGGATGATACAAGCACCTGAAGCAGTGGTTGCACGGGGCACGCAACCCTACCCAAAGCCCTAACCCTAGCCCCCAAACCCTACCTTGACGAGCTGCTGCGGGAGGTAGAGCCTGAGGCAGCGCTCGTGGCCCTTGGTCTCCACACAGCGCCTCCACTTTTTGACGTCCTGCACCGCTGTCTGGTGGAGCTCCTCTGCCCCTGGGGCAGGGCCCTGCTTCCACCTGCGCAGAGAAGTGCAGAGAGTGAGGGGACCACACGGGTGGCGCTCCCAATCAGCATCAAAACCTGAAGCGCTTGCGGTGCTCATCCTTCTCCCCGCACCCTGCTTCCACCTCGTGCACCGAGTACAGCATGCCGTCCTGCCTTCCTCGCAGCACACCTCAGCTGCATCCACCTACGCAGCATGCAACAGATTCTCAGACCCGCCCTCTATTGCGCACCATCTGTAGTAGAAGAAGGCGCTCTGGTAGCGTGTGGTCGGGTCCCTCAGAATGAGGATGAGCCTCAGCCAAGGGGACGACGCGTGCAAGACGTCGGGCAGCGTGACGTTGCTCGTGTTGCGGCTGTGGGACGGGCCCCTGCACTCAACACGTTCGACAAGGCAGCGGGGCGGCATGTGGGAAGCAAGGGGCAAAGCATGTGCTGCGATGGCAAAGGATTGGAAGAGCCATTTCTGATAAGGGCCATTTAATAAGGGCCATTTGCGCCTCTGTTGCTAATCCAGATTGCCACCAAAAGCGCACCTGAGTGCGACGCCCCTTGCTGCCGTGTAGGTGTTGGAGGAGGCCTCTCCCGTGATGCCCTGCTGCTGCACCTCTATCGCAGCAGCTGCCCTCCGGTACAGGTCAATGTACCCTTCAAAGTCCCCACCAGGCGGTACGCTGCATGGTCCTTTTGGTGGGTAGGGACACTCATCGAAGAAGTGAGGCCCCTGTGCTCAGAAGTGGCATGTGGCATGCTGCACATGAGGTTTAGGGCTTGCTGATAAGTTGACAGTCCTGCGAGGCTCATGGCAAATGAAACTTTGCAAGCGTGCTTTGCCTGTGGCCATGACCGTTCAGGGTAGCAGCAGCAAGCTTGTTGGTTTGAGGACGCACAGGAAAGCACAGGAACGCAACGGTTCAAAGCGCCTGAACCTGTCCATCCGTGGACACGCGGCAAACGGCGAGAAGAAAGCATCCCCACCTTGTTGATCGACTCAAAGACGTCTGGGTGCTTGGCCAGGCGCTGGTACAGGTCCGTGGTGCCGCACTTTGACACTCCGATGATGTGGAAGTAAGGGATGCACCGCAGCTGGGTGCCCTGCACGCGTCGGGGAGGGGGATGGGTGCACAAGGCGAGCAGCAAAGGATGCGGTGTCCTTGAAGCAGGTTTCCACGGGCAGCAAGCCAAGCAGCAGGGTTGGGTGCGGGCTGGTGCGGCCAGTCGATGGGAGACAAGGGACACAGCAAGGGCCCAAGAGCAATAGGGGGGAGCAAGAGGGGAGCGGGGATGCACCTTGTCCGTTGGTGGACATCAGAGGTGCTTCATCAGGCAAATGAAAACAGAGAAGACCACAGGAAGGCAGCCACAGGCGCGGGCTCACATTAGGGTAAGGGTTAGCCATGACAGCAGAGAGGTCCACAGGAAGGCAGCAAGAGGCAAGGGCTCACATTGTACCAGCAGGGGTTGGCCATGACAACAGAGAGGTCCACAGGAAGGCAGCAAGAGGCAAGGGCTCACATTGTACCAGCAGGGGTTGGTGAAGCGTCGGTCCAGCTTCCTGGGCAGTGCCTTGAAAATGTCTGGGGACTGAGCCACAATGGCGGCATGGTTGGGCGCCGGCACGAACCTGCAGTGCAGCAAGGGGACGACTTAGAGGGTTAGAGTTAGGGGGCCTGGTTGCACACGCACAAGAGAGCGGAGGGAGTGGCGCCTTAATGTTGGAGACAATGGGAGAGAAGCGCAGCAGACTGACAGCACCGTTCAGGTGCACAGGAGCGTGGACACCAAGGCCACGACACGCATCCTCAGCACTGCCCTTCCCACTCTGCCCTCCCCACTCTGTGCCCTCCCCTCTTTAAGGTGGTAGAGATGTATACGTGAGTGAGCAACGTTCTGTAACACCCTCCCACACTCACGATTCCCACACGTCAGCCACGTGCGTCAAGGGAGGCAGCTCCTGCTGTTCAGCATACCCAACAGCGTCCTCCACAGCATCCTCCCACTGCTCCTCTTCCCTTCTCTCCTCTCTCGGCGCCTGCTGCGGCTGCTGGCTCCCTGCCACCTCCCCACTCCCTCCTCCTCCTCCTCCTCCTCCTCCTCCGACTGCTGCTCTCCCCTCTCCCCCTCCCCCTCCCACTGACAGCCCAGCCCCTATTACGCCTGCCCCTCCTCCCGCTGCAGTCCCTGCTCCCACCAAGGACTGGCCGACAGCAGCCCCACCCCCCCCTCCCCCGCCTGTCGCCTGGCCAGCTCCTGCCAGGGACTCAATGACAGCAACCCTAGCCTCCACCCGCGCAGCACCAGCCAGCCCACCCCTGGCTAGTGCCTCCAAGCTCATACCCTGATCATCATCCTGACCAATCCCTGTTTGCGCCTCCTCCTCTCCCTTGCTCTGCTGCTGCTGCTGTGCCGTCGCGTTCAACTGCTGCTGCTGCTGCTGCTGCTGCTGTGCCCCGCCCCGCTCTTGCGCGACCGGTTGCTGCTGTCGCGTCGCCACGTCAGCGGAACCGTCCTTGCTGGTGGTTGCTGTGGTGGCCAAGGTGGCGTGTGATGCGGTGGGGACATGATCTCCCACCACGGAAGCGGTGGATGTGGTCAGGGTGGTGGCACCAGCCTGATCCGATGAGGTGGAGGCAGCACCTCCTGCGGAGGCCGTGCTGGTGGCTGTGCGTACAGGAGACCCAGCTGAGGCTGTGCCTGCAGAAGAGGCAGAGGCTGCTGCTGATGATGATGATGCTGATGGTGATGATGTCGCCGCAATAGTGGCGTTGCTGGTTGCATTGGCGGCGGAGGAGGTGAGCTGGGTGCGACCTGCTGGGAGCGCTTCCCTCGCGCCGCGCGCCTTGCCTTGCGTGCTTGTGCTTGCACTGGCAGGGCTGCTGGTGGTGCTGGTGGTGGGGGTGTTGGTGCTTTGGGGGGAGGGAGGGGGGGAGGGGGGCTTTGGGGTTATGATGGCCATGGAGTGCTGGTACCCTGCATGTGCGCAGCACCGTGTTGCAGTGCTCTGAGTCGTACGATTACGCTCATGAGCAACTCTGTGCACAGGCCCTGTTGCTTGCGCTGTAACACTATGCACCAATCACCACCACGCATGGCGCAGGAAAGAGTGTAGTGGCGGCAGCGGGTGTACAACAGGTGTCAGGGTGGGACAGGTGTGAGTGTGGGACAGGTGTGAGTGTGAGAAGGTGCTAGTGTGGGGCAGGTCAGGCGGAAGCGAATGTGGAACAGGTGTGGGGGTGGGACAGGTGTGAAGCAAGTGCGGGACAGGGGAATGCGTAGGGATCAGGAGGATTCCTTACACACCCACTGTGGCACCGACACACAAGAGGCGTCCAGAGCCAATGCCAGCATGTGCATCAGCCCGCGCACCTGCAGCCAGCGCCAGCACCTGCCAGGTGCCTGAAGCCAGCGGCCCCGCCACCCGCCTGGGCGCGATGACTTGGCTGCGGTCGCTGGCCGCCTGCCCCACACCCACGGCACGGTACATGTTGGCCCCCCAACCGTACACGTGGGTGCTGGAGGCGACCAGGGAGAAGAACTGCGCGTGAGGAGGTGCATGGGACCTGGTTAGGGTTAGGATTAGGGTTGAGGATAGGAGGTGCGCGGTGGTGGTTGGGGGGCCAGGGTGGTACCAGGGTGTCAGAGTTCGCCTCTGTAGTAGTTGAGAGATGCGGCACATGTGTGTGGACACAGTCGTGCCCGCCAGAGCCAACCCTAGCCGTGACCCTAACCCTAGCGGCACTGCGCACCTCCCCCGCCGCCACATGCAGCAGCGCTTGGCCCTTCACCAGATCTCCTCCCTCCACGCGGCCGGGTGTGGTCAGGTTGTCTGACCGGCCCACTGTCAACGCCCTGCAGGGACAATGGGGGGGAGAGAGGTGGGGCAAACTTAGGGTTCACAGGGTTGGTGCAGCCTGCAGCTGATGCCACCTGACGTAAGACATTGTCTTGCAGAGCTGCATGCGCAGAAGTGAAGGCACGCAAGCGGCACCAAGACGGAAGCGGGCAACAGGGCATGCTGCCACACCGCAAGCCCTAGCCCAAACCCTAGCCCATGCGCCTCACCTGCCGCCCCAAGAGTACACGTGCCCCTCCGCCGTGGCCACCAGGGCGTGCTCCCTCCCCGCCGCCACCGCCACGGCCTTCCCAGGCAACGCCACGTGACCAGGCATGTGGGGGTCACCTGACCGCCCCACGTGACTGTGAGGGTGGGGCTGGGGCTGGCGTTTGGGTGGGTTAGGGTCTGCTGTGAGCAGGGTCCTTTGAGTGTGGTGCTGGGGCGTCAGCGGGAGGTCAGTGGTGCGGGGGCGTCTTTGTGCATGGGGGCAGGGCTTGGATAGGGCTTGGAGGTCTGTGGTGCGGAGGGCTCTCTGGGGTTTGGAGGCTGCGACTGTGCTGGTGCTGGCGGTGCTGGCAGGGTTGGTGATGGAATGGGTAGGGTTAGTGTCGGCACTGGTGTGGGTGGTGGAGGTGGGGGCTGCGGTGGATGTGGTGGGGAGGGTGGACGAGGTGGTGGTGGTGGTGGTGGTGGTGGTGGGTGGGGCTTCCTCCTGTGGATTGCACGAGTAGACCTCGCCGTCAGTGGTGGCCACCAGCCACATGGACAGTCCTGCATGTGCAAGGGCACAGCAAGGTCTCGGGCTAGGGTTAGGGTTAGCGCAGAGAGATGATGCAAGCGCCAGCAACAACGTGGACACACATCAACAGCACTTGCACCACCGACCACCAGATGGGACTGAACGATCAAAAGCAAAGGCTTACCAGAGCTGCTGGCGAACGCAAACTTGCCCGCCAGCGCCCCGCCCACAGCCCTAGACCTCCATGCGTCAGGGCGCGGCGGCACGGCGCCCGTGGCACACCCGTCCAGTCCCCACACGTGCACGACGCCGTCAGCGTCCAGCACCAAGGTGTTGGAGCGCCCTGCTGACCCCGCCACCACGCGCGTGCCTGGGTTCAGGTCAGCATGCAGGCAGGCAGAGAGTGTGACACTGTGAGGCTTGATTCACAATTTGGTTTGGACGCCTTCTGCTGCAGTGCACAGGGTACCAAACGGGCACACCAGACGCCTTGCAGAGCAAGCTATACATGCCATGCGCTTGCCAGAAATGGCTGCGCCAGATGTAGCGTACAGCTCGCCACACAGAAAGGCGTTGCGGGCTCAACCCTAACCCGTAACCCTAGGCCTCACCTGCCAGTGCCTCCACCCGCCCAGGCGCCCCATCATGGCAGGCACTCCCCCACGTGCACTCCTGCCCCGGATCTCCGCCCAGCACTTCGCGGCTGAAAGGATCGCCGGTGAAGGTGCTGGGTAGCGACTTGGATGGCACACCCACCTGCACAAGAGACACGAACCACACCTTGGGGGCGCGTTAGGGTTCGGGCTAGGGCTTGCACTCGTACCTGCACCAGGTGCTGCTGGGTTTTGCTGCGGGGGCTTGTGTATGGCGGCCGCCGAGCACCTCTGGTCAGAACCTATACACTGTGCTAGCCAGCAAGCGCAAGCAGCAGCAACACGGCTTGATGATGCAGCGTGGTTCTGTTTGCACACTTGCCCAGGCCCACAACAGACGTCCCACAGTGTGCAGTTGGGCGCAGTCTGACACTGCCCACTCACTCTTCCCGGTCGGCCCAGCTGTCCCCAGTCGTTGAGCCCCCATGAGTACACCTGCGGCATGTCATGATCATCATTGCATGGCGTTCACGACAGCCATGATGCTGCAGCCGTCACAAAAGATCGCCAGGCAGGCCTCGTCAAGCAGAGTTCACGCCAGTGCA
>QAXK01001710.1:0-21488 GCA_004335735.1 Chlorella sp. KRBP
ACGGCTGGCTGCCAAGCTCCATCCTGTGGATCCTGCGACACGCAACCAAAGCCATGCAAACTCCCACCTGCTCCTGAGCAGCTTGGGTTCGAGCTTGGCCAGCTGCGCCAGGGAGGGCAGGCCACGCGACTTGAACAGGGCGGCGGTGCGCGTGAGGGCCTGACGCAGGGCCGCCACCGGCCTGCGCACACGTAGGGAATCATCAGTACATGGCGTTCATGATAGGTGTCATGATGCTGCAGCCGTCACAAAACATCGCCAGGCAGGCCTCGCCAAGCAAAGCTCACGCCAGTGCACGTCAGGAACGAGGGAAGCTTTGTGTGAGAATGACGCGGGCATTCTGTGGCACTGACCACACACCCGCCAGCTGCTGGGCTAGGCAGGCTCAAGGCAGGGGCAATCTACCCCTCACGAATGGACTTTCGCTTGTCAAGCTGCAAGCTGCGGGCTACCACCCCATCGCAAGCCCCCCCGCACCTCTTGAGGCAAGCTGGGTCACGTGACACCAGGTCCAGCGCGTCCTCCACACTGATCCGCAGCGCCTGCGGTGCAGCGGCGGCAGCAGTGCCAATGGGACGCCTTGAACCGCACCTTGTGGCGTGCCAACGCAGGCCCCACAGCTGTGGCTGCATTGTGCCACATCGTCACGCACCTGTGCCACGGCCTGGATGCGCGCTTGGAGCTCCCGGGGCTCCACCAGCAGCAGGTCGACGCCCTCCTTCCCGCTGCAGAGTCGCGAGACGGCGGAGACGTCCATGTCCATCTCCGCAGACAGCCGCAGCATGCGTGACGCCACCACGTCCAGGCGGCTCAGGTCCTGCCGCATGGACTGCTGCCGGCTGCGCAGCGCCTGCTGCAAGCGCAGCTCGTGCAGAACCGTGGGCAGGGAGTCCCTGCCGCTGGTGCTGGCGGCACCGCTATCCTCCTGCTCATGCTGCTGTGTGCCTTGCTGCAGGCGCCGCTGCAGGGATGCCAAGGACTTGGCGTGCTGCGAAGGCCGGGCGCGCGCAAAGTCGTGCGATCTCGCTGGCAGCGACGGAACCTGCTTCATGAGGGACGCCATCGGCAATCCAATGGCGCGCAAGCGTGGAGCCGGTGCGCAATGGCGATCCCACTCGGCCACCAGAGGTTTATATACCGACTGAGGACGCCGAGGAGCAGGAGAAGACGTCAGCAGCTCGCTGCCATGGACCACCTCGTGGACACCAATGTAAGCGGGCTGGCCAAGGTGGCACGCCAGGCGTGAGCTCAGACTCCCAAGCACACGCACCATCACTTCGCACGTGCAGGTGCTGGAGCAGGTGGACACTGAGAAGCTGCAGGGGCGCTTGGCCGAGCTGCTCCAGGACGATGAGGAGCAGGCGACGGCAGACCAGCTCGCAGCGGCGCCAAAGTGCGTTTGCGCGCACCTGTCGGCACCCGCTCATGCTCTGCACAGCACAGCAGATGGTGCTGTGGGTGCTGCCTTCGTGTGCTCAGGCCCGGCGCCATCACACCGCTGGGCGTGCGGGTCGACCGAGGCTCTGGCCTGCTCAGCACGGCCAGCGCCTCCGCCACGCTGGCGGAGATGGACAGCGCCATCCTGAGCGTGCGGCAGTGGTGAGGAGGCCCCAGGATGCTTGCTCGCTCGCAGTGCCCTGCCAGCCCCACCACCCTGCTAACCGTGGTGCACTGTGTGCTGCAATTTGCAGGCAGCAGCGGCGTGAGCGCGACCTGGTGCGTTGCTGAGGACCCCTTGGGTGTGCGCAACAATGAGCGCAGTGCTGCTGCTGCTGGCCTGCACCAGCACCGCTGGCACTGCGTAACCCATCGCGCGTGCCTTCACTTGCAGGCGGCCATGCTGCAGCGCAACACTGACGCGTTAGAGGAGGCCTACAGGCGACCAGCACATGCGGACAGCACCACTGACGAGGGCGCTGGTAGCGAGGATGCCAGCAGCAGCCGAGCTGATGACAGCACTCCCGCCTCACCAGCAACAGGACGAGCAGCAGCACCCCCACCTCTTACAGGTTCAGCTGCAGCCACCTCATGTACACATACACCTGGGAGCCAGTTAGCAGCATTAGCAGCAACGGCAGCCTCAGGGCGGCAGCAACGAGCAGCAGCAGGAGCCGGCGGCAGCACCAGCCAGCACAGCACAGCAGGCGCAACAGTGGCGTCAGGCCAGAGCACCAGCGGCCGGCTGGCCATTGCCAGCGCACCATCACCATCAGGCAGTTTAGGCGGCGCCTGGAGCATACCAGCCATCAGGCCCGCCAGCAGCAACCCATCCCCAGCGTCTCTGCAGGCGGCAGGTGCTGATGGGAGGCTAGCCAGTCAGAGCAGCGCCACGGAAGGCCTTGCTCGACCACCGCACGGGCCGTCTGTGGTCGCTGCAGTTGCAGAGGGAACCAGCAGCAGTGGTGGGGTCGAAGCGCAGGTATCGGCCCCGTTGCTAGGGCCAGCTCAGCGCAGCCGCAGCCGGAGCCGGGTGGAAGATGCCGTGGAGCGGGACAGGAGGCTCTCAGAGCTGCAGTCCAGCGTACGGCCCAGCGGCGCACCACCGCTCGCGCCCTTGCCTCCTCCTCCAAGCAGAGGACAGCCCTTGGGCCACCAGGGCAGCGGTGCGAGCGGCGGCGTGGCGTTGCTGCAGCAATCGGGGCAGCAGGGTGGGCTGGTGGGTGCAAGCGCTGAGCAGCGGCAGCTGATGGAAGGACTGGAGGCGGAGCTCAGGTGCGCGTGGGGCAGTGGCACCGCAGACCTCTTTGTCGACTGCAAGGGAGGCTGCTGCTGATGCTGCTGGGTTAACGTGGCTGCCAATGTGTTGCATGGGTGCAGAGAGCTGGACAATGCCATCAGCAACCCCAACTCAGTGACCGCTTGGTGAGCATCAGCTCTGTTCCTTTTCGCCATGTTTCACTGCAGCTTTCGGTGTGCGGCACGGCTGCCTGGTTGTTGCGTGCCGGACGCAGGAGCGCGGACCTGCAGGTGGCGCTCGCCAGGCTGGACACGTACAGCGGCCTGCCTAATGAGGCGTCAAGATTCAGGCCGCAAGGCGCAGCAGCGGCAGCAGCAGGTGGAGATGATGACTGGATGTTGGGCAGCGACGACGAGGACGATGCATTGCCCGGGTGAAAGTGCAAAGACGGCCCACAACCAAAGTGATGCTCTCAGAGGAAGATGTTTGTCAATTCAGACCAGAGCTCCGCTGCCAGCCACGACGCAAGCACGGTCCCAACCACCACGGTCACCTGCGCGGTACAGCAAGGAATTTGTGTGGCCACATCGCAGCAGAGATGTGAGCAGTGGCGCAGCAGTGGTGGTGACGAGCACAGCCGTAGCGCCCCACCACAGGTGCACCTACATGTGGGCCGTAGTCCCAGGTGCCTGGCCCGTACAGCAGCCCTAGGCCCGGCGGCGGCCACATGGGGGGGTCGTAGCCACTGCTGCCAAAGGGGCTGCACCTGAGCAGCCGCCACGCTGTCAAGACGGAGCCCCGCCACACGCCTGCATGTGCACGCGACGTGCCGGCGACCGTGCCAGATGTGAGGACCAGCCACAGGGACCAACCGCAGCGCCAGACTCGGTTCAACTGTTCGCTGCCTCACCGAACTTCTTGTAGCTCTGTATGGAGTACTCTGAGCAGGTGGGCTGGTAGCGGCACGACGGCGCCATGAGCGGGGAGATGGAGGAGCGGTAAAAGGCCAGCAGGCCCAGCGCCATCCTGCGCGTGCATGCAGCGCCGCGGATCGCTCTTGCCGCGACCAAAACAACTGCGGTTCCCCAAGGCAGCTGTACTGCATGGGCCACTCACCTCACTGGCACGCTGGTGTCCTCAGCCTCCTCGCCGCTGGTGCTGGTGCCCTGGGGAGTGTCAGGCGGCTGGTGACGTGGCGGTGCGGCACCGTCCTGCACGATTTGCTCCTGCCGCTGGTGAGGCTGCCGGTGCTGGACATCACCATCCTCGCTGGCTGTGCATCGGAGTGGAAGCAGCACGACGCGCGCGGGCTGCGGCAGCACGACCAGCGGCCTGGTGCATCCCGGTGCCGCCTTGATGCGGCACTCCAGGCACGCGCGTGGCTGAACACATCCACCTCTCATCTATATGCCTCTGAGCTGCTCTCCTGCTCGTTCTGATTGATCAATCCTCATGCAGGTCTGGTGAAAAAGGCCCGCAAACGCGCTCCACTGGCACCAGCGCCAGCAATCCGCGCACCAGTGATACACTCTCAGCTGTCGGCGTGCTCTTCCACAGCCTGATAGCGCACCGGAGGCCAACCTTCTCCGCGAGCTGTTGGCTGGACGGGTCGGCCACGACTCGCAGCGGCATGGCGCAGCGGCGGCGAAGGGCAGCCTTGATACACGAGCTGGAGCCGGGTGGAGGCGCGTCAGCGTGGGGCGGCGGAGGAGGAGGAGCGCGACTCGCGACGTCGGGCAGCTGTAGCCGCATCAGCCCCTGTCGCCCGTCGGGGATGGAGCAGCTGGCGGTGCTCCTGCTGCAATTGCTGGTGCTGCTGCCGCTCTCGGGCGCTGCTGGGTCGATGGGCTCGCACGCGCGGCAGCCCCACTGCCTGGTCGAGGTCTATGCGGCCAAGAACGTCTCGCTCACAGAGTACCGCTACACCGCCACGGTCCTGTACGCGCACATCCCGCACCACTGCGGGTGCCGGCTGCTGCTGCGGGAGCGCGAGCTTGCGCTGAACGCCATCCGGCATCTGTCCGAGTACAAACAGCCAGCCATGGTGCTGGTGGCAGCTCGGGACATTCGGCCAGAGGAGCTGGCTGCGGTGGAGGCGGCGGGCACTTACGCCCGGCAGAAGCTCATTGTGGTGCACCAGAGCGACGAGCACAACGACTACGACCTCTCGTGGTACCCCAAGGTCAAGGCGGTGTTCCGCAACTACCACCGCACCAAGGAGCACCTCGTGCGGCTCACCCGCTACCTCACAGCGCCCCGCAAGGTGGGCGGCCCGCTCACCACTGCTGGCCTGGCGCGCAGCAGCTTCCACCGGCGCGACGCCCTCGTCTCCCCTGCCGCCCACACCACCGCCGGCAGCCAGTTAGACCTCGACCTGGAGGGGCGGGACGACGCTCTCGGCGTGCCGCTGCACCCGCACGGCGGCATCGCAGCCTCCTCAGCCTCCGCACAGCAGCAACAGCCACTCTCCATGCCAGGCGACCTCACCCACCCGGCGGTCGACGACGAGAACGTGTTTTGGATCCCGCTAGGGTTTGGGGAGTCGTTCGTGGCGAGCCAGGCCATGCAGGCGGAGCTCATGGCGCGACCGCTGCTGTGGTCGTGGACCGGCAGCTGGGGTGCCAAGCCCGAGCGCACGCAGATGGTCAAGGTGTTCCAGAAGCAGCCCGAGCTGCTCAAGCACGGAGTGCTGCACACGTGAGTGTTTGCTGGTGGTGGCTGGAGCTCTTGCTCTCCTGGTGGGGGATGGCAGGGCCGAGTGCAGAGGGGAGCAGGAAGAACGCCTGCCTTGGGCGTGGCGGCAGCAGCAGGCGCCTCTCAGCAGTGTGCAGCCCAGGCCGCAACACACCATTTGCCAGCGACACCAGCGTGCGTCTGTGGTTGCTGTGCGCATGTGGTGGTGGTGGTGCAGGTACGAGCACTTCAAGGGCCCCGAGGCGCTGCCTCCCGTCAAGTACTCCACCCTGCTGTACGAGTCCAAACTCATGCCCATGCCACCAGGCATCCACCCGGAACAGGTAGGTGGGATCTACAGGGCACGCAAGCAGCTGTATGCAGTTGGGCCAGCATACCCTTGTGTTGAGTGGGCCAACTTGCACCAGCGTGTGCACCAGTGCTGCTGGGGATCAGGGAACAGGCAGCGATGCAGGCTTGTGCTGGGGCCCACCTGCTACCCTGCCCGCCAGCACCTAACAAGCGATCAACGGCTGCACCGAGCGTCGAACCTATGGCTGCCTCCACGCAGTTCCGCCTGTACGAGGCCCTGGCTGCCGGCACCATCCCCGTCATCCTCAAGGGCCACGCGACGGCCGGCCTGGCCCACGTCGACGTGCTGGGCTTCAAGGCGGTGTGGGTGGAGTCGTGGCGCGACGCGCCGCCAATCATGCTCGAGCTGCTCACCAACCAGACCATGCAGCAGGAGCTGGCGCTGTGGCAGGCGCACAACTGCATGCAGTACGCCAGGCTCATGCGCATGGTCAGGCAGATGTTTGCAGAGGCGGTGTGCGTGCTGCCGGCGGGAGCCAGCCTCACAGCGGGATAGCGCTACGGCCTGATGAGCAATCATCGTCAGCACTGGTGCAGGCGCTCCTTTGACGTGTGGGAGCGCGGCCGGAGAGAGGCCAGGGCATCATTCTCCAGGCCCAGCCAGCGCGCGTGGGAGCGGTGTCGCAGTGCCGGCGGTGGTGGTGGTGGTGTTTTGGCGAGGCGTTGCAGGCATGATGAGACTGGGGAACAGCAGCATGAACACCGGCGGTGAGAGAACCATGACGCACTGGTACACGGCGCACTGTTTGCAGGTGGGGGCACCCTGCAGGTGGTCGCGGCTGCGAAGCGCTTGAGGCTTTGTTTGACCGGGAGAAGGGGACTTGCATGCTCTGTATGGCACCAAGAGCGGGTGGGTGGCGTACACGTGCGACAAGGTGGTTTGCAGGCGGGCAGGTGGAGCGCGCACGGCGACAGGACGTCACACTGTGGCTTGGTGGTTGGGTGTGGATGCCGCCCCGCTGCAGCCTCAGCATCATCACTGCCATTTACGTGGTCCGCTTTGATAGCATGGTGGTGGTGCGCTGCCGTACGTGTGCACATGAGAGAATACGGACACTGAGGCCTGTGTGCTGGTTGCCCCTCAGTCTTTGTGGGGTGGCCCACACGTGCCGCACCTCACACCAGTGCCCTGTGACGCACGGCGCACCACGGGCTGCTGCTGCTAGTACTCACGCTTGTGGGGCGTGTGCCACAGTGCCGCCCTCCCCGACCTTGATGGCCTGTAGGGGTGCCGCCGAACGACAGACAGCGCCTCATCCACCCATGAGCGCACACACGCACATTCCATTCATCTTCCTCCCTCGTTTGGTGATTGCGTCCTCACGGTAGAGCTCTGAACTTTTTGGTTTGTTGATTTGCGAGCGGAAAGGACGCCCCTGTGCGCCGGGCGCACACACGCGCGCGCGCTCATTGTACATTTCGTCCAGCTGCGACTTTGCATGCGTCTACCGCCACGGGCTGCCTCTTCATTGCACTGTGCGTGCTCCCCACGTGCCCACGGCTGTGCACTGTGGGCACGTGCACATGTGGTCCACACGATCACCACCTTTCATCTCTCTCAGTTCGCAGCCTCCTACAGCTTGTGGCGTTGGTCCTGGTTTCGTATTGGTTCGCAGGACGGATGGGGACACTCCGTTTTAGGGGACGGAGTCACTGCGCTCGTGCGCGGGTGCATGTGCGAACGCCACGTGACCGTAGGTATAGATAGATATTGGTGACATCCAGGCCTAGTGTCACTGACGTCGCGTATTGTTTTTGGCTCCCGTCACTTCCTGCCGTCGTGCACCACTGAGGATGTGCGGCGGCGAGTTGCAAACTTGCAACTTGTTGGGTTCCATGGCCCCAACAAGCAGCAGCGGCAGTGGTGCAGCCAAGTGCCATGTGGAGCCAGCCCAATCATGACTGGAACTTGAAGTTGGAGGGGCGAGTGACGTACTGCTTGAGATCCGGGCTGCCTGGGTGGATGGCCTGCACTTCAGCACCTGATTGGTCCCGCACATGGCCGCCTTGGTTGTAGTACGCAATGATGCCGCCGCACAAGGACCGCACCTGTGGGGCGGCAGCGTGTGCAACACCAGTGCAGCACACAACAGGTGGGAGGACCGTGCTGGGCTGGGCGGACAGTGAGGGTGCAGGTGCAGGAGAGAGGGCACTCACCGCGACGCCAAGCGTCTTGCTGAGGAGCACGGACGCGGCCGCGGAGCGCGAGCCCGTGTTGCAGAAGGCCACGAGCCGGGGCAGGCGGCTGCCCTGGGTGAGACAGCTCGCCAGCTGTCGCCGGAGCGGCTCCAGGTCCCCGAGCTTCCTGCGGTCGTGGTCGCCGCAGGCACCGCAGACATCGACTCGGTGTGCACACTGTGCTGCACGCGCAGCCATCTCCTCGGGCGGAGCAGAGCGGCAGCACGCACCATCCGAGCGTCTCCGCCTCGTCCTCGACCACGGGCACATGCAGCGCGCCAGGGAGGCTGCTGACCGCGACTTCGTCGGCGCCGCGCACGTCAATGAGCAGCAGCGGTGACCGCCCGGTGCCGTCGACCGCGTCGATCACGTCGAGCGTGCTGATCTGCATCACGTGCTCCGGCATGTCCATCTGACCGAGCAGCTCGCGGTACCGGGAGGGCTCCACCTCGAGCAGCGGGTCCGTCGGATGCACCGCCACACCCAACTGCAGCAACAAGGAGCGCACTCGCTGCGAGTGGCGTTCAAGCTCCACGCGCATGCACTGGTGGAGGGGGAATGGCAGCGGTGCCTCCGGATGCGCCTCAGCCGCACCTTGCGCCCTTCGACGAGCCCGATGATCGCGGCGTCGAGCTCGTCGTTGCTGCAGTGCGCGAGCAGCTTGGTCAGCGCGGCCGTGAAGTCGTTCATGCCGATGTGCGCCTTGTCGCCGCCCACGCCCATGCTGTCAAGCGTCGCCTGCGCGCACACCTCAGCCGTGCGCTCGCCACCCGTTGTTGCCTCCTGTCCTGCGCGCCAGCCCAACAGTCGGACTCAGCTAGATCTGCCCCTCACCTGGATCTTCCAGGGCGTTGCCGAGGCGTCCATGCGGTGCACCAGGTGTGTGAGCTCCTCAAAGCTGATGCCGCTCCCCTCCTGCAAACAGACAACACGTGCGCGGACACACACCGCTCACCCACCCACCCACGAGCGGGAGCCCACACATGAGCACAGACAGATCCATGCTGGCCATGCTAGTGGGCGCACCGTGTCGACCTCGCGGTAGAGGAAGGCCAGCTTGTCTGCCCGCGTGTTGCAGTTGGCAAAATGGCTGGACCCCAGCACCTGCAAGCGAGGAGCACACGCAACAGAGTGAGCACAATCCGCAGTCGGGCATTTGCCTCAAGGTCATCACTCCTGTAGTGCAGTCCATCACCCCTCTTTGCAGGACGTCGTCACGCGCACCTTGTGGATGGCCGTGTCGAACTCCTCGTCCGTCAACACCTCAGTCTGCCATGCGCGCAGCACGCCAGCAAAACGTGCTGTTTGACAACGTGCCACGCTCCAGGGAACCGGCAATGCCGAAAGGTGCACCTTCAGCACACACACTCGCTGCTGCTGCATCCTGTGCTGCGCCTGCCGCCAGGCTCCTCGGCAATGCTCACCAGTGACTTGACAAAGGCAATGTACTCGTCGAGCTCCACCTGCCCGTTCTTGTCCAGGTCCATGTCATGGAGCAATTCCTGCAACCCATCAAAACCACCACGCACACGCCCGCTTGACCACAGAGTCAACAAACTGTACGATTGTTTGGCTGTGCCGCTGCCAGCCAGTCACGGCTGCTGCCCCATTGCCTGCGCCCTCCTGCCTCCCCCCGGCCCCTGCGCACCGCTGCGTAGGCCATGTCCTGGTCCTTGTGCAGCTTGCCTGCCACCGACAGCAGCTCCGACGTGTCAAGGTACCTGAGCAGCACAGGAGAGAACGCAACGGGCTTGAACGCCAACTGAGCCTGTGGTGCACCCGTGCCTCCAAACACTCTGGCTAGGGGAGCGCCCAGGTGCACCCGTGCTGCCACACCATGCTACCCGTGCTGCCACACCGCGCACACGCAGCATCACTCACTCACCCCGATGCGTCCCTGTCCAGGTGCTGGAAGGCCATGGCGATCTTCTCCTCCCGGGTCATGCTGAAGAAGCTGGGAGAGGGCGACGTGCCGCGCATACCAGGCGGGCTGTGGGGCGGCGTGGGCAGCTGGTGCAGCAACCAATCGCCCAACCACCTGCGCGCATGATCACCACGACCACCACGCTGTGCACAGTGTGCCCCATTCCTGCCTGAGCAGGGCCCGTGCTGAACGGACCATCCCATGCTATGACCATACGGGGGCTGGCGAACCGTGTGCACAGTGCACTGCTCCCAGGGAGGTTCACCTGAGTGGCTGGAAGGGTGCCCAGCCGTGCGGCAGGTACATGGTCCCCTGCTGCCCTCCCTCCCCAGGCCGCGGCCCGTCCTCCCAGTGCGTCCCGGCAGCCAGGTGCAGGCGCTCCTGGACCAAGTGCTCCACCAGCGCCTGCAGGCCCTCACGCAGTTGAGGCACGACCGCCCCGCTGAGCCACTGACGGCTGCCTGCGGGAACGCAACAGCACAAGGAAAGCACCGGCAGCACACGTCAGTTGCACACGTTGCCTGTAGGTGCTCTCTGGCTATGGCTGTAGCTGTGCCGCCACGCGCGCGCACGCACGCCTGCTGGCCCACCAGGGTCTTCTGCTAGTTGCAGGTGCGCCGCCAGCAGCGGCCGCGACACCCGCGTTCTGTGCTTGTGCCAGCCAGTGTGATAAGCTGTACATCTGTGGCTGCCACACCCCATGCCACGTGCCTGCTGGGTGTTTGTATCCTGGCTCGTTGAACGCCTCATGCGGCGCATGACTCAGCAGCACCTCGACGTGCTGCAGAAAGTCTGGCTCCTCCATGGGCTCTGACAGGGGGAGCATGATGCCGTGGAACTCCTGCAGGCAGCACGTTGCGCGCAGGCAGCACCCACCGTGATGTTAGCGTCCCACGGGCACGTGCCATGATGGCCAG
This sequence comes from Chlorella sp. KRBP, assembly GCA_004335735.1. Taxonomy (NCBI): domain Eukaryota; kingdom Viridiplantae; phylum Chlorophyta; class Trebouxiophyceae; order Chlorellales; family Chlorellaceae; genus Chlorella; species Chlorella sp. KRBP. Next base: position 10,742 of record QAXK01001710.1, read on the forward strand.
CAGCGTCGGCCTTGCGATGTATGCGTGCCACTAACGGGCCAGCAGGCGGCGCGCCATGATGGCCAGCGAGTGTGCCACGGCCCAGGAAGCTCCACCTGCCACCTGCCACCTGCTGCCACGCACCTCCCACGAGACCTTCTTGTCCTGGTCCTTGTCCGCCATGCGCAGCAGCTCCAAGGCATCCTCCAGGTTCGCCTGCAGGCACACGACGCCACCGACAGCTGCCCGAGCTCCCTGTTATGTGCTGCTAAGCTTGCACCCATCCTGTGGTGCTGCTGCTTGTTGGCTGGGCGGAGGCGGGACGCGATGTCGCACCTGGGGCGTGATTTGCTTGGCCAAGTTCCGCAGCTCGGCGATTTCGATGTACCTGCAGGAGGGTTTGTCGTGGTGGTGGTGCCAGAGGCCCGATGTCTCACGCGCTGCGCCGCGCGCTGCCACATTGCCGGACCAAGCCCGTGCGATGCACCCCCAAACACTAGCAGCCTGCCACGCACCCTGACTGGTCCAGGTCTAGCCGCTGGAAGCAGCGCCAGAGCGCCTGCTCTCGCGGTGTGGGCTGCTGCTCCTCCTCGCCATCGAACTCCATGGGGTGCTCCTGCTCCTCCTCGGCAGGCGGCAGGCCCGCAGGCAGCTCGCTCATCTCTGCGACCTCCAACATCCTGTGCTCGCTTCTGCGCGCTCTCCCGCGTGATGCGGACCCTGCCGTATGCCCTCATGTCGCACGGAGGGGTGTCGCACAGCGGGACGAGGGATCAGCAGCAGAGAGGAGCAGAAGAAGCGTCGAAGATGACGCTTGCCGGGTGGCTGCTCGGCCTGGTTGCGCGGCCCACGAGCGCGGAGCAGCAGCTGCAGAAAGACGCGCGAGGTGGCTTCTGCAGCGCGCAGTTCCCCGCTGTGAGTCAGCAGCGTGCATCTCGATGCCACCATTGTCTCCAATTGCGCTGCAGCGCCTGTAAAGCGGCGGACCCGCTCCGGCCTGGTGTGCGCAGATGTGGGCGCAGTTCGCAGACATCGTCGCGGACGTGGGCTTTGCGGAGCGAGCGTGCGCTACGCCTGAGCAGGTGATGGAGTCCCGCTTGGAACCCACTGAGCGTGGCTGTCCCAAGCGCGTGGTGGGCCAGAGTCTGCAGAGCTCAGCCTGCAGAGCCTCATCAATTGATTGCATTGCTTCACTGCGCAGGCTGGCGTGACGGCGCCCCTGCCCGTGGTGCTGCCGCCGGCGGAACGTGTGGTGGCAATCGGCGACCTGCACGGCGACCTGGGCAAGGCCAGGCGCGTGTTCAGGGCCGCTGGGCTCACCAACGAGCAGGACCGATGGGTGGGAGGCAAGGCGGTGTGCGTGCAGGTGCGCCGTGGTGCACGTAGGTAGCGCTGGCCCAAGCGCACCAGGTGGCGCGCTCACCGCAGATCAGCTAGCAAGGAGAGGCGCAGAAGGGACGGCCTCAGGGCATCCCGGTGCAGCTGCTTGGAGCGCCCGTGTGTCATCCCGCACGTGCGGCTCTTGTTTTCTTGCGCACGACGCCACCCTCGCGTGCAGGTGGGCGACGTGTTGGACCGAGGGGACGCCGAGATACGCATCCTGCTCTTCCTGGAGGCGCTGCAGGCGCAGGCCAGGGCAGCCGGAGGGGCGCTGCATGTGCTCAACGGAAAGTGCGTGTGCGCCGCCTTCCTTCTCGTTAGCTTGCACGCAGCACATTAACCAGAGTGTTCAAGCCAGAGGGTGTGCGCAACAGGCCGGGAATTGGGGAGCGCGTCTTGGGTGCGCCAGGGATGCAAGGCGTTGCCACCTGCTGCTGCTTGCCACACATGCAGCCACGAGACGATGAACGTGATGGGCAACCACCGGTACGCCACGCCAGGTGCGCCCACACACGCGCCTCTCCTCTTCACCCCTTGGTACCAGCCCCTTCACTACTCAATGACAGCCCGCTGACGGCCCGCTTGTGCGCTGCCGCTGCCAGGCACACGCAGTGAACGCGGTTGCTGTTGCTGTGCCGTGCGGGCTGTCCATGATGCTGGGCGACGGCATGCGCGCAGGTGCCACGACGGAGATTGTGCGGTGGAACCAGTGGCGGCACCTGGCCTCCCAGCTCAAGGCGCACTGCGCCTGCAGCACCAGCACGAGCAGCAAGGGCAGCAGGGCCCCGTCGGCCCCTGGGCACCCGCGGGGCAGTGGCCAAGCGGAGGCGTCCAGCAGCCAGCAGCCGCCTGCAGGGCTCAAGGCGGCGGAGCAGCAGGGCATGTTTGGCGCCGGGCACTTTGTGCGCACCTTTGCGCTGCAGCCGGGCAGCGACATCACAAGGCGCTTCTTCGCTAATCACCCCACCGTGCTGCAGGTGATGAGGGGCGCGGCGGCAGGGTGCAGTGTAGTGGAGAGCCAGCGTGGGGCAACGGTGGTGCAGTGCTGCTGCTACCGCACACACAGTAGCGGGCGCAGCTACTATGTACTGTGCACTGCCGTGGGTGCGAACGGCCGCCGGGGCGTGGGCCTGGTTGTTGTTTGGTGGCGGGCAGGTGGTGGATCCTGATTGCTCATCATCACCGTCATCAGTGCATGGCGTTCACGGCAGGTGCTGTGGTGCTGCAGGACAGGAGGATTCACGCGCCAATACATTGGAATCCTCGTGGCTGTTGACTGCTGTGTGAGCGTGCAGGTGGGCAGCACTGTGTTTGTACATGGAGGCGTGCTGCCAGAGCATGTGTCGTACGGTCTGGACCGCATCAACAGGTAAGCACGCCCCGTGCGTGTGCGTGCCCTACGCCATGTTCTGCCCCTCCCCCTCCAACCTTCTCGTGGATGCTTCCTCGTCTCTCCCCGCCCCTCGTCTTGACGCGCCCTTGTCCCTCTCTGCTCTTCGCAAACGGCGCGCTGCTTGCACTGTGGCTGCAGCGTCAGTGTGATGGTCCGAACGCGTGCACCCGCCCGCAGGGAAACGAGCGAGTGGATGCGCGGACAGGTCAGCGCACCCCCCCCCTCGCCCCTCTCAGGGCAGCAGCCATCCGCCTCCCCACCCGCCACCTCTAGCACAGTCACCTCCACCTCGGCCTCCTCAAACTTAGCCAGCGGCACCCCAGCGGCGGGGCCCCCCGCCTCCACGCGCACCCCGGCCCCCGCCCCCATGTTCCTGCGGGGCGCCGACGCAATCGTGTGGGCGCGCAACTTTTCGGCAGAGGACGCGGAGCGGTGCGAGTGCGACACGCTGCAGCGCGTGCTCTCGGTGAGTGCACATGTGTGGGGAGCTCTCTCTCTCTCTCCTCTCTCACTTGCCATGCATGTTGGAGTTCGTGAAGGACTCTTCCTGCTGCTGTCTGTCCTGCTGCCGCATGGGCGTGCCATGTGGCTGCCTGACTCGCGTATCCCTATCATGAGGGCCGAGCCGCACGCAAGCTCGCTCTAGGCCATGAAGCACCTGCCGTTGTGAGCTGCCATCCACCTGGCTGGTCGCTCAGTCCGTGGTGGTGTGTGCCGTGGCGCACGTGGTGTTGCGCAGGCCATGCCGGGTGCCAGCCGCATGGTGATGGGCCACACCATTCAGCGTGCGGGCGTCAACGCGGCGTGCGAGGGCACGGCGCTGCGTGTGGACGTGGGGCTCAGCTGGGGGTGCGGCAACCGGGGCGTGCAGGCGCTGGAGATATTGCACGACGGCAAGCAGGTGAGGGCGCAGCTTGGGGGAGGGGAGGGAAGGGGCGGGAGGTGCAGCAGGGGAGGAAAGAGAGGGAGTTGGGGCAGATGCGTGGGCAGGGCAGAGTTCAGGTGGGCGGGGCAGAGTTCAGGTGCATTGAGCCTCCCGCAGGCAGCGTAAGATGGCACCTGCTGGCAAGTGCAGCAGCTGGTCCACCGGCACTTGAATGGTGCTGGTCACTGGCATGCCATGTGTATCGCATGGTGCAGGTGCGGCGGCTGCGGGAGGGTGCGGCTCCCGAGGACATCACGCGTGAGGTGGCGCAGGCTGCGGCAGCAGCTACCCAGCGGACCGAGCAGCCGGCGGCGGGGCAGGCAGCCGGGGCGCAGCCTGCCAGGGTCATGGTTTCTGGGTAGCGGCGTCCGACCCAGGAGCTTGTAGTATGCCCGCGCTTTAGTGCCAGCCCCGGAGACATTGCTTCGCAGCAGTGCTACTATTATTTGCGGCTCATTTTTGCTCCGCTCTCTCCTTCCCCAGGACGCTGTCAGCGCAGATGTCACTTTGCAACAACAATAAGTCTCAGATTCGAGGTCACCGTGCAAAATCGTCCTCTCTCGCCCTGATGGAAAGATAAGCCATGAAACGAAACGCAGAGCATATGCTAAACAACAGCTCGCTACGCGTGGTCACGGGGCCCAGCCAGCTTGGGCCCACCCAGCACATCCTGCTGTCCAGGTGCGGAGGCTGCAGGCAGCGCCGAGGTGCGCTCCCGCACGGCGGCAAACGGCAGCTGCCTGGAGCCTGACGCCAGCGTGGACACGTTGCCTGCACGGGTAACGGTTTCCCAGTACAGCGACGAGGTGGTGGTCATGTTTGCGGTTTTCGACGGACGCTGCTATTGACAGTCCACACCAAGCAGGTGCAGGGCTCGTCGTGAGCAGGACAGGTCGCTCACCCTCGAGCACTTGGCGTGGCAGGCGTCCCACTGCTGCGGCCAGCGGCTGCCCCTCCTTGTCGAGGAACACAAAGTGCGGGATGCCGCCCACGCGGTAGTCTGCCGCCTCCTGGGCCCACTTGCGGTTCTCAATGTTGAGCATCACAAAGTTGACCCTGTGTTGATGCGTGGGCAGACAGCGTGTGCACGTTCCACAGCCACGTCACCCTCTCTACCACGAGTGTGTGGAGAGCTGCTGTGCCTCTGCTTGCTGGGTACCTGTCCCGCGGCACGCTCACTTGTCGCCGTAGGCCTTCTGCACCTCGTACTCGATTGGCACTAGCTCCTTGCACACCTCGCACCTGCAGGCACGCGTGCCCAGAAGCAAACAGTTCTGTTTGGAGAAGCGGCATGCGGATGCTGTCCAGGGAGCGGATGAAGGCGAGGCTGGGCGCCTTCACGCCACCCACACCTTCCACCTGGGGTTGCTGTCCTTCGGCCGGCTCACGGTTCACCTTGGCGCGCTCCTGCTTCATGTTGCTGAAGAGCCGCCAATGCTCCCACATGCGGCCCAGGCGCACCACCGTTGTCTCGCACACGAGAACACCTCCGCGAAGGTTCCGCTAAAGCTGCGTACGCTCCTTGGGGCCCCAAGGTAGCGCAGGTTTAGCGGAGCCTTCGCGGAGGTGCTCTCCCTCGTGTGCGGAGACGGGTGGTGCGCCAGGGCCGCATGTGGGAGCATTGGCGACTCTTCTGCAACAGAAGCACGAGCGCACCGTGGTGAACCGCAAGCCGGCCGAGGGACAGCAACCCCAGGTGGAAGGTGTGGGTGGCGTGAAGGCGTTCAGCCATGCCTTCTGGACAGCACCATCCGCTGCTGCCTGTTGCTGGCTGCTGCATTCGCCGGCGCGTGCGCGTTGCGGATGCCGCACCAGTCGGCGTAGAACTCCAGCACGGTGGGCTTGCCATTCTGGAGCGCCACGTCCAGGGGCACGGCCAGGCGCTCTAGGCTGGCCAGGCTGGGCCCCGTGGACAGCAGGTTCGTGGCCGCGAAGGCCGCCACGGCCGCCAGCACCGCGCTCGCCGCGATGCCTGCCCCTCCCCCGCTGGCTGGCTCAGCTTGAGGTGCTGGTTGTGGAGGTTGTGCTGCTGCTGGTGCCTGCGTGTGCAAGGAGACGTGTAGAGATGGAGGCTCCTCGCAGAGGGTCGCACCCCCCAGGCCGCACGCACCACACCAACTGGCGCACCTCCACGGGTGAGCCACCGTCGTCCTTTTGAGACGCCGCTACGTGCAGCAGCTGCACGCGCCGAGGAGCGTGCGCGCCGAAGCCTCGTGGTCCTGGCCTCGACGAGCTGCTGCACGGCGCAGCTGCATGAGCCTGCAGTGCTCGATGCTGGAGGTGGAGCGCCATCGTCGTGCTTCTGCTCTCCGCTGGCTCTCCTCGCGGTTTCTGACCCTCCCACTTGGGGCGCAACCATGCCGAGAGATCCACGAGGAGTTTGGGCGCAGCGCAGCGAGATCTCGTCAGTAGCAACGCAAGAATGCAGGCCCTCCAGAGCCGCCTCAGCTCCGTGCGCGTGAACGCCCTGTTCAAGGGTGGCAGCCAGAAGAAGGCCGTCGCCAAGGGCACCCAGCGCACCGGAGGCGCCAAGGGGGGCCGCTACCAGGCTGAGGCGCTCTGGCTGCCCAGCACCGAGCGGCCAGGTGCGCTCCGATGGCGCTGGGGACGCGCCATTCCCATCGGCGACTCGCCCCGTCAGCAGCGATCCGCGAGCCCCTCTCTGGCCATCAGCGAGGAAATCCTGGCTAGCTGCAGCGTGGGCGACGGCATCCATCGGCCCAGCCTGGCGAGGCGCGGGGAGGAGGCGCCGGGAGGAGCCATATCTTGTGCCTCGCCATTGGCCCGCTCGCAGAGTGGCTGGACGGCACTCTGCCCGGCGACCGCGGCTTCGATCCCCTGGGCCTCTCTCGCCCCTCGGACTTCGTGCAGGTGCGCAGCGCTGCGCGGATGTGGCGGGGGGGGGCGCCACCTGATGGCCGATCTGGAGCGCCATCAGGCGAGCCATTGGCGAGCAGCGCGGCGCAACATGCAGCAGAGGAGTGGCATCGGCGCGCTGCACCTTCAGCGGTCCCAGCTTGGCGCGACTTGCGATGTGGGGAGTCATCCTCTCACCACCTTCGTGAGCTCAGCAGCAAGCAGGCTCTGCAAGGAGCAGCAGCAGCACCAGTGGGGCAGCAGCAATGGCATAGCTGCGTGGGATCTGCGTGCGGCAAGGAGGGTGGTGCCGATGCGGCTCACGGGCACATGGAGAGCTCTCACGTGCGCCAATCCTGCGCAGATTGGCATCGATGAGAACGACCAGAACGCCGCCAAGAACGACAAGGGCTCGGTGGAGGCTGTCTTCAGCCCCGACCGCGACGAGGTCAGCGCCAACCCCCTGGCGCCCTACTCCGAGGTGTTCGGCCTGCAGCGGTTCCGCGAGTCCGAGGTGATCCATGGCCGCTGGGCCATGCTTGCCACCCTCGGCGCCATTGTCGGCGAGGCCACCACCGGCGTGTCCTGGTGAGGATCGCGTTGATGAGCTCTGAACGGCGTCACGCAGAGTGCAGCTGGCCACGACACGCTCATCTGACGCTCCGGTGCATGCGATGCCACCCTGCCCTTACCGCAGGGTGGACGCCGGCAAGGTGGAGCTGGACGGCGCGTCGTACGCCGGCCTGTCCCTGCCCTTCAGCATCACGCAGCTCATCTGGATTGAGGTGCTCCTGGTCGGCGGTGCCGAGTTCTACCGCAACGGAGAGCTCGACTCTGAGAGGCGCGTCTACCCAGGTGAGGATCAGTGCACAACTCTCTCGTTTGTGGCCTTCAGGGTTCTCTGTGGCCAACTCCTGTCCCGAGTGGCTTTACCCTGTGTTGCCGTGCTTGACGATGCTGTTGCCATGTGGCCCTGTTGCTGTGTGCAGGCGGCTACTTCGACCCCCTCAAGCTGGCCAGCGAGGACGAGGAGCGCGCCTTCCGCCTCAAGACTGCCGAGATCAAGCACGGCCGCCTGGCAATGGTTGCCTTCTTCGGCTTTGGCGTGCAGGCGCTCAGCACCGGCGAGGGCGCCCTGGGCTCCCTGGCCCTCTTCGCCAAGAACCTCTGAGTGTGCACGCACTCAAGAGGGAGGGGGAGTTTCGAAGGCGCTGCGCTCTCTCGGGCGCTGCTTGCTGGCGTGCAAGTGTGATGGGGCTGCACGGCACGCAGGAGCCGGCGCTTGAATACCTTGCGGCGGTGGTTCCTGGCTCGCTGGGGGCCTCTCCAGCAGAGCCTCCAGCAGAGCCAGCGGCCGCTGCGTGGACGACGCGACGTGGGGCTGGCCAGTGCACGGGACCGCTTGCCCACTGGTGATCACCACCCTGCACCTCTGTGAGCTTGTACGCCCCCACGGAGCAAACCGTTGTGACGCGCTCTGGGCCCTGGCTAGACCTGGGCCTGCTCTGGAAGGCATTTTTGGCTGTGCACGGCGTTGACGAACCACAGACGACACACATTCCTTTTGATGATGGTTGGATGGTTGCTGCTTGTCCCGGCAAGCGCTACAGGGGGTCGTTGCGCACTGCAGCAAAGGATATGGTGGCGCCCTGAGCCAGCTACCACACCAGCTTCCCTGGTGTGCGGCCATCTTGACCAAGATGTTGACCGTCCGGGAGCGCGCAAGCAATCCGTGCCGGCGCCACAAAGCGGCGATGCCCTCGATCACCACGCGTCCACCACCTGCACTCTCTGTGCGGCGTGCCGCTTCCTCTCGGATCCCGAGCCCTGGCACATTCATGCAAGCGTGAGCCATCCACGGCACAGGACGCAAGAACACAGCCACAGCCCACGCGAGCACTACCTCAGTCTGTGTACGTGGCAGTGCAAGTAGCTGGGCCTCCTGCGGAGCACCAGCTCCTGCGCTTGCACGCACCCCAGCAGTCGCCCCGCGCGTCCAGCGGGACTGGAGCTCTAACACGGCAGTCAGTGGACAGCACCAGGGCTGCAACATCGCCCCGACAGCGTCCGCAGCCGTGCCATCGCCACTTTCGTCGCGGTGCGTCCTTTGACTCGGCTGCAGCGACATGCGGCTCCTTAAGAAGCAGGGGACGAGAAGAGGCTTTGCGTGTTGCTGACCTGTGCAGGCAGGCTGCTTTGTCTCGCTCGCAGGCGCAGAATTCTCGAATCGCCCACCCATCCCGCCATCTGTGATGCAGCCCCGCCTCCGGCCAGGAAGCGAGCGGCGCAACATGGCATCGACAGTGCTACTCCTGCTTCTGGCTGCCGTGGCCTCTCCAGCGCTCGCGCGACTGCTGCCGGATGACGGCGCACATCAGCAAGCACATCATCACGTACTGCCGCTCCAGCACCAGCAGCGGGGCCTTAGAGCAGATGCATCCCAGGACGCACCCCAGTGGCTGTCAGGTGCGTGACTTGGTGGGCCTGTGCATGGGCAAGCGCACGCGAGCGAGGCCCACCAGTCAGTCAGCAGTCGCGTGGTCACTGCGTGCACACACCGACTTGGCACCTGCAGGAGCCTACATCATCCGGACAGTGTCCCTCGTCAGCGGCAAGGACGACGTCATCCACCTTCTGAGGACGGAGAGCCACGGGCTGCTGCAGATGGAGGGCAGCGACAAGGTCCTCAAGCAGGTCAGCAGAGTGCCGAGCGTATAAAACACATCCAGCAGCAAGGCACCCTCATGTGATGCTGGTGGGCTGAGTGACTGAGCCATACGCTGCTGAGTCATACGCTGGCTGGTTTGCTTTGTGCAGTTGGACGGCGTCGCGCCCGGCTCCCGGCTGTCTGTGCGTGGCACCCTCTCCGGCAGCACGCGCCTGGCCGTGCAGCAGGTGGTCACCACCTTCCTGGACACGCAGGAGACGGACACGTTCACCACGCAGCAGGAACCTGGCTTTGCGGACCTGGAGGCGAACGACACGGGTGTGGCCGTGGCCAGGCTGGGCGCACCCGCCACCGCCGCGCTCTCGTCCAGGATATGGATCCAAAAGAGCTCGGCCGTGGTCAAGGAGATGCGCATCCTTTACATCATTGCCTCCATGTGCGGCTCACCGCCCACCACCACCCGCGACGTGAGTCCATGTAGCGATGGGCTTCACAGCTCATCTCATTCGCGAGAGCCAGCAAGGTGCATGGCATTTCCTGGACTGCCACCAAAACTGTGGCGTCGGCCGGCCGCCGTGTGACCTGCAGGACTTGAACCAAATCTTGTTTGACCAGCCGGGCAGTACGAGCAGGACGCTCGAGGGCTACTACCGAGAGTGCTCGCAGGGCAAGGCCGGCATGAACACGTCAAACAGCTTGGTGAGTGGCCTGTTGCTTAAAGATTGGATTTGCTGGGGCGGCTGTCGCCTGAGCCTCCCTTGGTGCCGCTCCGCTGACCGGCCGGCTTCTCCCCCTCAGTTCACTGCCCCCGATGCCTCCCCGTGTGCGCGTCGCGTGCAGGTGGTGGGTCCCGTGGACGTGCCCTGCTCGTACCAGGGCTCTGACTACCACTTCAGCGCCACGGCGTGCGAGTACTCGGACTCCGACGGGTGGATCCGCTACGCAGGCGACCAGGCAGCGGTGAGTGCGTGTGTGTGTGGCTTCAGGCCAGCATCAATTAAGGCAGCACGGACCAGGCAGCAGTGAGTGTCAGCGCCTCCATGTGTGGCACAACGGACCTCTGGGCCATAATCACGCGCAGACTTGTGAGCATGTGGGAGAGCTCTGCATCAAGTGTGCAAAAGACAGATATCAGAGCTGCAAGCATCACCACGGCCGCGTGCGTTTCCGTGCCGTGTTTTGCACGTGCAGAGCATGTATGGTGTGGACTTGAGCCAGTACTCGCACCGCGTGCTCATCATGCCGACAAACTACATATACAACGCCGGGTGCCCCTGGATCGGCATGGGCACACTGGGGCCTTCAGTGACCGACAGCAAGAACAACTACGTCTACTCCAGGTGCGGCGGCACGCGGGTGCTGCACCGGTTGGCTGTAGCGAGCCAGGGGACTGTGGAACAGCACCTGGCAGGGGCAAGCGCGTAAGCAGGCCGTGTGCTGACCTGCATTGCTGCTGCGCGCTGTGTGTGTGTGTGTGTGTGTCGATATTTGCATCTGTTTGGGCGCCTCGGCGGGGCCGGAGCCCACTACCGGGCGTATCAGATGT
>QAXK01001711.1:0-14643 GCA_004335735.1 Chlorella sp. KRBP
GGCACCTGCTCGCACACAGCCGGGGACACGGCCAGTAGGACGCAGCCTCAGACAATCAACGTGCACTGGCGTGAACTCTGCTTGACGAGGCCTGCCTGGCGATACTTTGTGACGGCTGCAGCACCATGACACCTGTCGTGAACGCCATGCAATGATGATGACGATGATGACAGCCAGCAGGACGCACCAATGGGTCAGGTCAGGTCAGGCCGTTCAACCGACGTGAGCGGTCCCCTCGTGGTTTTGCATGGGCAGACATGCCAAGCCCTACCGCAAGCCCTGGTCCTCACCTGCGTGGTCTTGCCGCAGCCCGTCTCGCCGCACAGCACCACCACGTCGTGCGCCATGACTGACTCCACAATCTCCTGCGAGCAGCAGAGACAGCGTCAGCACGCGGCAGCATTTGCAGCAACGGCAGACGAAGTCCCAGCAAAGCACATGCATGACTGTGGGTCATCTGCTTGCCAGGACTGGACAGCGTCAGCAAGCGGCAGCATTTGCAGCAACGGCAGACGAAGTGCCAGCAAAGCACACGCATGACTGCGCTAGAAGTATACAATGTATCTCAGTGTATCTCAGTGTATCAGTGTATCTCAGTGTATCTCAGTGTATCTCAGTGCAGCACATGCACAGCCCGCACCTGCTCCATTGCCAGGATAGGCAAACCCTGCATCGCCTCCTCCACCTCCACCACACACCCACCACACCACCCACACAGCCCGCACCTGCTCCATTGCCAGGATGGGCAAGCCCTGCCTCGCCGCCTCCATCTCCTGCGGCCGCGTCACGTGCACCACCCGGTGCTTCCCCGCTGACTTGCCGCCTGCCGCCCGCACGGCCGCCTCCTCCGTGGCTGCAGCCTGCGCCCGCTTGGCAGCTGCATGCAGCTCAGCGACCTCGTCCTCGTCTTGGTCCCTGTCCACGCCTGCAGACAGGACAGAGAGAGAGAGAGGCAGCGGCAAGGAGATGTACGCCTGCAGCTGCGTGCAGCTCAGCGACCTCGTCCTCGTCTTGGTCCCTGTCCACGCCTGCAGACAGGACAGAGAGAGAGAGAGGCAGCGGCAAGGAGCCATGTGTCCGCTTCTTTCGCCCTCGGGCACCTGTAGAGACGGAGGCAGCGGCAAGGAGATGTTCACCTTCAGACAGGACAGACACACGGAGGCAGCAGCAAGGAGATACATACGTTCGCTTCATTCGCCCTTGGGCGCCTCTGCCTTCAGGGGCGTCTGGGTGGCAAGTGTGGTGGCAACCACCTTGGTTAATACGGCCTGAAGCCCTGTTTCCAAGCTACACACACACACACCACCTGTGCCAAGCTCTTCCCTGGCTCAGCTCAGCACCCACCTGGAGTGACGCCCACCTCGGCCCTGGCCCAGTTCAACACCCACCTGGAGTGACGCCAACCTCGGCCCTGGCACGCGCCACCTCGGCACGCAACGCCGCCTCCCGCCTGGCTGCCGCCTCCTCCCCCTTCCCACCCTCCTCCTCCTCCTCTTGCTCCTCGTCCTCACTGCTCTCACTCCCGCCCGCTGCCCCACCACCACCACCGCCCACAGAGCCAGCGCCGTTCTGCTGCAGAGGCTGGGGCTGGGGCTGAGGCTGGGGCTTGCGCATGGGCCCTGCGCCCTCCTCTGAGCCCTCCTCGTCCTCGTCAGACGGCTGCTCTGGCGCGTCGTGCGCCTTGCGGGGGCGGTAGAGCTCCTCCTGCTGCTCGGCGCTGGGGGCCACGCCGGCACGCTCCATCTGCAAAGCCCTGCGGGTGGTGTGTGCATAGCGTGAGGGTTTGGCGTGGCGCGTCACGTGAGTGTCCGTGTGATCGGCTCCAGTTGAGGCCTCGTATGCCTCACACTGGAAGGGCTGCGAACGAGGCCCCCTGCTTGCCCGCCGCTGCGATGGTCAGCTGTGGCCCCTGCCCCATGCCTGGCACTCCCTCACCTGCGCAGGCGCTGCTTCTTGGTCTCCTTGGCGCCCCGCTGGTGCAGCGGCCGCATGAGCGCCAGGTGCGCGTCGCTGACCTGGCTCGCGTTGAGCTTGGCTATCACCTGCATACCGTAGCACACGCCCCGAAGTGTGTTGCTGAGCGCTCATGGCACCCTTTGCCCGCCGGGCGCGGTGGCAGGTGGCGCGGCGGCACTCACCTGCGAAATGTTGTCCCTCCGCTCCTTCTTGGCCTGCACCTGCTTGAGCTTGCGCAACTCCGACTTGCTCAGGTTCTGCTGTGCGTCCTCCTGCTCCTCCTGCTGCTGCTGAGGGTGCTGCGCAGGCTTGTCCTTCTTGCTGCGCGCGGGCAGGACCAGCAGCGGCCCGCCGTCGCCACCGCTGCGGACAACACGGCACAGCAGCGCCAACCTCGCGTGGATTTGGCGAGCGCTCCCCTCGACGTCGAGATTGGACGCCGCCGAGGGTGACCGCTCCACACCTGGTGAGGAGCCCGTCTGCATCGCCAGAGGCGCCCAGCAGCTGCTCCTTGAGCTCATCCGTGAGCAGCAGGTCCAGGGCGGACTGCTCCTGCTGCACGCCCTTGCCGCGCAGCGTGCCCGTATGCGCCTGCTTGCGCTGCCGCTTGCTGCGGCCCGTCATTGCTGGTCTTGTCTTTGTTCAAGCTCTGCTACATGTCCTTTCACTCAAAGGAGCGGCTCTGGGCGGGATGCGGGACGCATCCATGTGGGCGTGGCGCAGCCGATCGAGTCCAAAATCATCTTGCCTAGAGCATGGAAACCTGAGAGAGAGAAGAGAGGCGTGTGCATGCAGGTCATTGCGTGGGCGCCGTGGGCGACGTGTCATCAACATACAACGGCAAAGAGCGGTACAGATAGATACAGGGGTCAGGACGACACACTTCGCAGCAATGATGCAGTCCTGTGATGTCTGCTTCGCCAGCTTCCCCAGGGACTGATGGTCTGGGCACGGGCTTCAGCCCTCGGCGTCCCTCCGCGCCACTTCGCGGTGTCGCCGCAGCTGCTGCGTCTCCTGGTGCTGCTGCAGCTGCTGCTGCGCCTCTGGCGCTGGCTGCCTGATCAGGTGCATGAAGCCTGCAGCGCGCATGTGCAGTGCAGCAGGGAATGCAGCACTCCAGTTGGTACGGGCGGGGAGGACGATGTTTGGGCGTGCCGCTGCTCCAGGGAGAGGTTGGGGCCCTCCCCGACCTCCTCCTGCTTGCGTGTCGCTCTGCCATCATCAGGGAGCTCCTGCTGCCCGCTGCCTCACGCGTGCGTTCCCACGCCGCACCTCCGCACGCCCCACGCCACACGTCCCACGGCCGCAAATCTGCTAAATGAGTCCGCATTACGGCCGCAACCGCTGCCCATGCGTCCACGCAGCAACGCACCTGCGCAGTGCAGCGAGCCGTGCGGGTGCGGCAGCGACCGGCAGCACTCGACCAGCGCCTGCACCTCGGGCGCGCACACGCTCTGGTTGTAGTTGTATTTGGCCAGGCAGTCCTGCAGCGTTCACGGCAGTGTGCACAGCGTAAGGCACGGGTCCTGTGTCCGTGGACGCCTCCCCGCAGACACCCACGGTGAGCCTGCTGAGCCTGGCTGCAGCACGCAGCAAGCACCTGGATCGCGCAGGCGTACGGCTTGCACGCGAAGCGGGGCTCTACGGTCTCCATGCCGGTGCACGCGGTTCTGTGGCGCTGGTGGTCCGAGAGGGGCTGCGGACTGCTCCCGCGTGGCATGCCATGCGCTGCACGTGGTCAAGCGAGTGCCAGCTGCTGATGCGCTTCTTATGCTGCAATTATGCACCAGATTGCCACGACTCTCAGCAGGCTCAGCATGACCGGTGAGAACGCGCAAAGACACGATTCCGCAGGCAGGCACTTCAGCAGGCAGACTCAGCACGGCAGGCCCAGGCGCGTGCCGGCCGGGTTGTAGCCGTGCGCGTACTGCACGCTGGCTGGCACCTGACCGCACAGGCGCGGGTTGTTGTGCACCTGCGCGCGGGAGGAGCCCATCACGACGCAAACGCCTCAGCACACCTCGCTCCGATGGACAAGGCAAGTCAGTCCAAAGGCTTCAGCTTGACGGCAGCCTTGCGACTGGTGCAGGGGCGCACCTGTGCGTACATGAGCTTGAGCGGCGCCAAGGCCGACAGGTCCCCGGAGAAATCGTTGTTGTCCAGCCACACCTGCGGCGTGTGGAGGAGGACAGTGCGCTGGTGCTTGGTGCCTGGGTGCCAGCACGCTCCTGCCTGGGAGCCTGCCTATGATAAATCCTCCCTCACTGCCTTGGGCGCCGCGGCTGCGGCTAGCCGCCAGCTTGAGCGTCTGTGGCTGGCTGCCTCGCCGGTTGGAAGCTGCAAAACACACACACAGGCAAACGCACCTCATTGAGCGACGCTGTCATGTTGGCCAGCCCGGCCGGCAGCGTGCCCGTCATGCGGTTGTTGGTGACGCGCAGGCGGAAGAGGTGCTGCAGCGTGGTGATCTCGGGAGGGATTGTGCCAGTCATCTGCACACGCATGCACGCGCGCAGGCGGCGTCACGCACCACCAGGCTGCCACGTCTCATCTTGCTCGTGGTGCCAGGAGCTCCAACCAGAAGGGCTCAAACTGGCTTGCACAGTATGCGCCAGCTGGCGCCTCCAGCGCATCAGACCAGAGCGGCGTGCACCTCAGTCTACGCTGTGTGCACGTGAGCTTGCCGTGGCTTGTCACCCCGCCTGCAAGCCAAACACACACAGCAGCCCAGCACTGTCGTGTGCTTACAAAGTTGTGCTCGACCTTGAACTCCTGTAGCGTGGTCTTGAGCCGGATCTCGGGCGGGATAGTGCCGGTTAGCTACAGCAGCAGAAGCACAGCAGCAGCAGCGCTAGGGTTAGGGCTGCAAATCAGCAAGGGGAGCGTCGCAGGGGAGCGTCGCGCCGTACAGCTAGCTGCTGCTGGTTTAGACGCTGTACCTCGTACTGCAACAGCTGAATTGCAGCCTGCCACCCAACCAGCATTGGCGTTCTATAAAACGCCAAACCAGGCCCTCAAACGCACTCTGTTTGAAGACAGGTCGAGCTCCTGCAGGTTGTTGAGGCACAGTGGGACGCCCGTGGCGTTTGCGCTGGCACCGGATGAGTTGTCGGCACCGTCAAACGGCTCGAGCAACCAGCGTGGGAACGGCCCTGCGCAAAGTGGCAGCACCAGCGCCACCTGGTCACTTGCTCACTCAATCGCTGCAACGATCACAACTTATCCGTGTTACGCACTGTCAGGTTACGTAAGACTGCACCATCATGGGTGATCCCACCGCTGCACCCCTGCAACCCTAGCCCTAACCCTAGCGCGTCACCGCTGACCAGTTTGCTGCCCGCCGTCCAGGTCAAACTCGCGCAGGTAGATGAGGTGGCAGGCCTCCCTGGGGATGGGGCCGTCCAGGTTCACGTCTGCACGGCCAGGGCGCAGCACGTGGGCACGACGTGGGCACGGCCCTCAAAGGTGCCCTGTTTGCAAGCTACACACACACCGGGCAGGATGTAAGGGGCTGGCAGATGGCCGCCCATGGCATGGGGTGTTGATGCTTGCTTGCTTCATCAGTCGCAAAGTTTGGCGCTTGGCGAGGCTGGCGGCCTCGCGCGACGCACCCGTGATGTGCATTGTGGTGATTGCCCCGTCCCGCTCGCCGAAGCTTCCTTCGCCGTACGCTGCACGTGTTCCAAGTGTACAGGGTGAGCACGGAAGCACTTGGAAGGGCGCTTCCAGCAAGCCGACAGTCCTTCATATGTTGGTGCTAGGAGGGCGGACGCATCTGCACGGAGTGCGCAGCAGGGGCGGGATGCTGCAGACTGCACAGCCCCAAGCGGCAGCAGACTGCCCCGGCATGCAAGCAGCATGCACAAGCAACTCACGCCCTGTGCGGCCGCGGCAGTGCAGGTACTCCCAATTGCCCGACCAGGACTTGGAGGAGCACACGTCGCACTCGCCGTCGCTGGCGTCGGGGTCTGCGGTTGGGCAGTTGGTGGTTGGCCGATGGTGGTTGGTT
This sequence comes from Chlorella sp. KRBP, assembly GCA_004335735.1. Lineage (NCBI taxonomy): Eukaryota > Viridiplantae > Chlorophyta > Trebouxiophyceae > Chlorellales > Chlorellaceae > Chlorella > Chlorella sp. KRBP. Next base: position 5,966 of record QAXK01001711.1, read on the forward strand.
GGCCACGCGGCATACAACACGCGCTGTGCTGCGCCTTGCCAAGCTCAGTGGAGGTGAGGGAAGCGCACTGCAGGCAGCTGTGTTTGCATAATGCCGTTTGGCTGCCGCAGGATGATGGCTGAACAGGCGTGTGGCCGCCGGGTGGTTGTGCGCACTGGTGCAGCTTGCACCTTGCTCACCCGTGGGGCAGTGCCAGGTGGGCGTGAGCGCCGAGTGCCAATTCAGGCTCCTGTTCACCATGGAGTCGCGGAAGTAGATGGCCGCCAACACTGCATGCGTCCACAGCGAGCCGGCGTGCATGCATGCGCACTTGATCCACGCACCGCCACCAGGCGCACGGCTGCACCACTGTTGCCGCCGCTGACGTCTGGCGCTCGTTAGCCTGCTCCTTTGGCGCGCTCCCAAGGCCTGTCAAGCCAACTGCCACCCGCACACGCCGCACCGCCCGGCCCCCGCCCCGCGACGCTGCAGCGAGTCTGTCTAGCCAGCGCACGCTCGCCTTGCTCGGGCAGCGTGAAGGCGCGCACGGCGACGCTGGCCGTGGCGAGCGCCAGGCAGGCGATGGCGAGGAGCCGCGACATCCTCGGGAGGTGGTGTGGACGCTGTGCGCTTTGAGGCCAATCTGCAATTGGTCGCGGTGGCCGAGCTGTGGCTCGTGGCGCGAGCTCTCTGAGGAGCTGTGTGTGCCGCACCACCTCCCGTGGCTGCTGGGGGTGGTTAGGTTTCGCTGCCCAAGACCACCAAGCTTCAAGGTGCACAAATTGCACCTTGACACGCCGCCTCATCAACACGACACCAGCAGATGCAAAAGGCCAAGCGTCCAAGTTCATCAAAGAGGGCCAAGCTTCTGTGACTGCAGGAGCAAAGAGTAAAAGCAAAGTGGAAGAGGAAGCAGGAAGCCATTTATCGGAGTGAGTGGTCAGCGTGGCTTGAGCAGGCCGCGCCTTCATTCATACGCAACTCATCATCATCATCGCACGTACGCTACAGACCATCTGGCTTCCATCGCTTTTGTTGTTGGCTTTTGTTTAGGGGATGCGTGCCGTGCGTGCGGCGGGAGCAGGCGGCTTGAGGTTCTCCAGGGGTGGCGGAAGGGCATAAGAGCGCCGCCGCTGGCATGGGGCCAAGGATGGCGTGCACGAGGACGCAGGGTAAGCAGGCCAAGCTGTAGATAACTGTGGCGACAAGAGAGCAATCATCGCAAAGGGAGGCAAAGGAAGGGGGACAAGAAGACAGCGGCTGGCGGACAACGGCAAACAGGCCAGCTAGAAGCAGTCAAGGGATGGAAAAGCCGCAGTGCGCAAGAGGGAGAGAGGGCAGCTTGGCCACAGTACTGCTATGGAATCGCACAGCCGAGAGGAGCTTCTTCACGGTTTGCTTCTACGGCGCGGCGGCAGAGGTTAACCCTAACCTTAACCCTAGCCCATGGACACGGGTCGAGGCAGGCGAGGGAGTTTCAAAGAGTAGCAACTGGGCCGCACATCCACCCCGCACTCCTGATGGCTGCTTGCGCCTGGCGCCCAGGACAGGCATGCATGCATGCATGCATGCATGCAGGCAGGCAGGCAGGCAAACAGCTCCCAGAGATACGCAGGCAAGCAGTCAGAGTTCTCTAGACGTGCTTATGTGTTATATAGCAAACATGGCAAACGCAGAACGTTCTTCAGGCTTTGGAGAGGCGATTCGCAAGAGAGAGCAAGAGCCGCGCTCGTGTGCTGCGGGCGGGTGGGTGGGCGGTCAGGCGGGCGGGTGGGTGCCTACCCAGTTGCCAAGACGCGCACGCACGCACACGCAAGGCGCAAGCAACACAACCACAGCGAGGAGGGAGCGTGGGAGGGTGGCCTCCGCCGTCCCCTCGGCGAAGAAAAAGGGATCAAACCAGCCGCAGGAAAAAGGACAGCTGCTCTCAACCAGCTCTCAGCTCGAGGTCAAGAGCCCCAAGAGCTCCACTCACCACAACTCTCACCACTCAAAGCCATGCAAGAGGACAGGGTAGCAAGAGGCGCACCCCACCAGCACCCCACGCAGCACCCCACGCAGCACCCCACCAGCACCCCACCAGCACCACACATGCACACACACACACAGGCCGCACCCACCACAGGGCCCGCGGGGATGCGCGACACTGGCGGCAGAAATGCGTGCAGAGAGCAGGTACTTGTTTGTCATTTGTTGTTTTAGAAGCAAAGGGCAAAGGCCCGCACGTCATTTTTCTCGAAGAGCGGCGCTGCCATGGGTCGGGAAGGAAAGAAACCTTGGTTTTCAACGGGTCAACAGTTCCTGCCATTGGCGGCGGGTACCACGTTCCACCCACCCTAAAGTCAGCAAGAAGAAGAAGAGCTCCGCTAGGCGCCAGCAAACCGCCAGCAGCGCCCCAGCATCATCATCATCGTCATCATCATCATGAGCAGCAGCAGCAGCACGAGCAACGCCTGCCACCGGCGGCGACCCACGGTCCTTCTTCTCACGACCGCAGGGCGGAAGAGTGACACAGCCCTCCTGCGACCAAGCAGATCGCAACACACTGCAAAAACAAACGTCCGCCTCTGGCGAAATACACCAGGGTGACGACAAGCTCAGTCCCAGGGAGACTGAACACCCTCTGGGCCAACATTATTTCGCTCTCTCTCCTCCGTCGCTACCCTCCCCGCCCACACACACACACTCGCAGAGAGGCGCGTGCATGATGGCGCTGCCCAAGAAGCGCCAAACCCACGTCGCTCCCACATGGCACATTTCCAAAGGTAGCAGAGGCAGATGCAGTCGCCGGCAGCACCCGCGGGCGGGCACGGGTGTGTCGGCAGCACGGCCCCTTGCCGGTGCGGCCCAGCGCGGTGGCGCCCTGGCCATTCATTCATGCCTTCGTACATTGAAATCATTGATTGGAATCATCATCGCCGCTGGTGCACACTTGCGCAGTTCCGAACGAGAAGAGGATCTGGGAGGGCACTCAGTGCCACTCACACTGTCCCGCTTGCCATGCCGTGGCCTGCCCTTAACCAACTCTCAACCAACGGTTTACGGCCACACTCACTCACCGTCCTGCCCAGCTGCGTGAGCCAGGCTCTGACAAGAATAGAGGCGGCCACAGCCTGAGCAGAGGGGGATATCGGGAACCATGACCAGGCAACGAAACGAGCGCTCTCCTCTCTCCCCGCCCTGCACGCTGCCACCACAGTACACCCATGCGCACAGCCTGCTGACCCCGTCTCTCACAAGCATCGCGCCCACCATGCGCACAGCGTGCTGACCCTGGACCCTCTCACAAGCCACAAGTGCCGGCATCGACGCACAATAACAAGCCGTGGGATACGCCGTGCTGGTAGTGCCACAGTCTCAATATTGTCGCTTGTTGGGGCATACTGTCGCTTGGAATAGTGTTGCTGCCGCCTTCGCTCCCTGGAGACCAGTGTGGGCACACGAGCAATCTCCCGCTCAAAGGCAAAAGAACATGCACACGCACATACGCCCACATTCCCTCGCCAGACACACGCCCATACGCCCACATTCCCGCACATTCCCGCACTCCCTCGCCAGACACACGCACATACGCCCACATTCCCGCGCACACTCCCTCGCCAAACACCGGTGCGCACACACTGTGTGCGCTAGTGAGCAATTGAAGCTGAAAGACACCTGAGGAACCCCACTGAGGCGCCAATAGAACCAGATGCATGTGGAGACCAGCTCCCTCCCTCACACACACACACACGATGACACCGCGCAACGCCCTGCTGTTGGCTCCCAACTCTCCAGCAGTAAACAGCCCAATACGTGCCCTCTAGGAGGCACCAACAACTCCCCAGCAACTCTGAAACAGCTCCCCTCCTTTTCACCAACTGTGACCAGCGCGATGTAGCACTGCTGCCAAGCCAAGCATGCGGACCTGATCAAGCCCCACCCACGCCACGGCCCGGAAGCCAGGAGGAACCTGCTGCTGCGGACGCCACTGATGCCGCTGCCACCACCGAGGATGAAGGCACGGCAGCGGGAGGGTCGGCGCTTATCTGATGAAGCCACCCGCCGCGGAACGCCCGCAGCAGACCCGCTCCCTCCCGCTTGCCACCTCCCCTTCCACCGCCACCACCGCCACCGCCACCACCAGCAGCACGCGCTTGCCGGCCTCCGCCAACAACGCCGACAGCACCGTCAGGCGCCCCAGGTGCCGAGCTCGCCCTCAGGAAGAGCTCGAGCGAGGAGACGCGCTCGGCGGCGGCGGCGAGGCTTGCTGCATCTGCCGACGCCGGTTCAGGCAGCGTCGCCGCCCTGCGGGGGCCTGATGCCGCCTGCACAACCACTGCCTCTGCCTCTGCCGCCACCTCTGCCGCCGAAGCAGCAGCAGCAGCTGCAGTGCCGGAGCTCGAAGAAGCACCAGCCACGTTGGCAGCGGCAGCGACGGCGGTGGCAATGGCGGTGGTTGCGGCAGGTGACTTTGCCTCTCCTCTGCCGCTGCTGCTGCGAGGAAGCAATGCCGGCGCGCCCGCGGTCCCCTCCTGGTGCCCTGGCAGCTGTAGTGCGGGCGCCAGTGCTGCCGGCTGCGGCGCGTTGCAGCTGCCCAGGGCAATCACTGCGCTGCCGCTGCTGCTTAGACCGGCCGCCATGGCACCGACACTGCTGCACCTTACCCGAGGCCCGTGTTGCTCCCTTATAAGGTGGTGCGCCACGGCGACGACGCTGCTGCGCGGCCCCGCACCGTTCCACGCCGCCCTGCAACCGCCGCTCCCTTGCTCGCGGAACTGCTGCTGCTGCTGCGATGTGCTGAGCGCCGAGGTGACGTGCGGCCCGCTTGGCGTCGTCTCGCTGCTGTCGCACGAGAGCATCCGCCAATCCAGCACGACAGGGTGAAGCGGCCGCGTCTGCGAGACCCACTCGCTCACGCTGTTGAGGCTCGAGCCGCGCTCCCCGCCTCCTCCAGCAGCGCCGTCGCCGCACCAGCACGCCAGCTCTTCTGCTGCCGCCGACGCCGCAGTGTTGGGCTTCGCGGACGAGGCGGTGCTAGCCTTGAGCAGGCTGGGCGGTGCTGGGCCGGCGCTGCGGAACGAGCCGCACTCGCTCGCCCATGGGGAGCCGTCCTCTGGCCCCAGCAACGCCGCAGCGAGCAGGTGCGACTCCGGGCAGGGTGGCGGAGGTGGCGGAGGCGACGGCGGCGAAAACTCCCTCGCCTGCTGCCCCAGCCGCGCCACACCACGGGCACTCGGTGGCTGCGACTCTCGCGCCGGCCTGCCAGCAAGCCCACCCGCAGTCTCGCCTGTCGCCACTTCTCCCACACGCCCAGCAACTACCGCCATCACCGCCGCCACTGCCGCCGGCATACTCCCATTCACGGTCGAAGCGCGCCCGCCACCACCACCACCACCACCGCCGCCGTTTTGCTGTTGTGTAGCAGCAGGCGCCCCACCGCCCCACCACAGCCCACGTGACGGCGTCGCAGTAGGTGCCAGCGCCGGCAGCGACGGCACTGGCCGCAGCAACGACAGCCGCGGCGGCGGCGACGTCGCCCGCAGCCGCCACCGCTGCAGCACCGGCGGCGCCGACGCCAGCTTCTGGCTGACTTCCGGCGAGTCCAAGGTTCCCTCCGCCAGCGGCTCAGGCCCCGGGGCCGTGCCGCTGCCACCGGTGCCGCGGCTGCCACGCGCCACACCGCCGCTGCGAGAGGAGGAGAAGAACGCGGCAATGTCCACGTGCGCTTGCACCGCCGGCGATGGTCCAGGTGCGCTGGCGGACGCTGCGGCCACCGCTGCCGCAACGGGAAGCGTCCGCCGCCCCCAGTAAGCCCCGGTTGAGGGCGCAGGGCGGGCTGCTGCCGCCGCCGCCACCGCCGCCACCGCCGCCGCTGTTGCTACTATGTCACCGTCGTCGTCCTCTTCAGCAGCGGGCTGGATTTCTGCAGCGGCGGCGGCAGTGGCGGCGGCTTGTGGGTGCGGTGGGGCGGAGGTTGGTGCTGCGGCGACGGCTGCCGGCGCGCTGATGCGGCCTCCGCCTCCTCCTTCTCCGCCGCCGCCGATGCTGACGGCTGCCCTTGCGACGCCATTGTGGGAAAAGAGGCCTGCCGCGGCACCGGCGACCGCCCGACGGCTGCGGTGCGAGGTCAGCGCCGAGGCCAGGGAGGTGAACAGGGCGGGTGCGCTGCTGTGCATGCCGCGCATCGCTCGTCGCTGCGCTGCGGCGCCTGCTACGCTGGCGTGGTCGTCGCTGCTGCTGTGCAGCGGGGGAGAGGCGGCTTGCGGCCAGAGCGGCGCGGCCGCGAGCGCGGCCACGGCGGTAGGTGCGGGTGTGAGAGCGGGTGCGGATGCGGATGCTCCGCCAGGCGCGGGGGAGGCGGCGCCAGGGTGCTGTGGCGGCCCAGGGCTTGCGTTAGGGTTTGTGAGGGTGAGCAGCAGCATGACGTAACCGGCGTCGACCTGGCGGTCGCCGCACCAGAGCTGCACTTGCATGCCGAGGTGGATCGGCCCGACGAGGGCTTGCATGGAGGCGACGAGGGCGTGGCAGCTGACCGTGACCTGCATGGCGGCGTGAGGGCGTGGGGCAGAGTTGTTGGTTTCTATTCCAGATGGTGGTTTGCTGCTCAGCGCTGCAAGCGCATACACCTGTCCTGCTAATTGGGGACCGCTGAATGGGCTCACTACATGTAGCTGCTGTACATGTGCAGGGGCTAGTGCGGCGCACCAGGCGCAGCAGAGCTACTGCTGGCCTCCAGACAAGTACACAGCATGAGTATCAGTGCTCAGTGCTACTCACCGACCAGCTGCTGCAGGACACGAGGATCAGTGCTCAGTGCCACTCACCGACCAGCTGCAGGACGCTCGCTCCAGCGCCTGCCCGAGCCCCTCACCCACATCACCCTCGGACGCCGCTTCCCCCCCTGCCCCCAGCCCCGCCACAGGCGCCGCACTGACGTCATCACCACCAGGGTGCTGCTGCGGCCCTGCTGCTGCTCCCGCAGCGTCAACGGCTGCTGCGGCGGCGGCGGGTGGTGGCGGCGGTGAGGCGTCCAGACCGCCGACCACGCAGGCTGAGAGCACCGGCAGCACCTGCCCGTTGCACAGCACCCGCAGAGCGAGCACGTGCGCTCCGCTGCCACCTCCGTCTGCACCGCCAGCAGCGCTTGTGGTGCCCACGGGCGTAGCAGGCTGCTGCCAGGGCATGGGCAGCAGGTGCGTGCCTGGAGGCGCGTGCGGGGCGGTGGGCAGGGCAGCGGCGACGCCGGGCGTGGGTGCGAGTGAGACGGCGGCGGCAGCGGGCGGGGAGGTGTGCAGGTCTTGGTGGGCCGCTGCTGCGCGGTAGAGGGCCTGCATGGTGGAGGGCAGGGCGAGGGCTTGGCGGCGGCGGGGTCCTCCTCCCAAGGACCCTGACAATGACAGGTCTCGCGGCGGTGCGTCTGTTTCTGCCGCTGTCGCCTGCGACGCCGCTGCTGCCGCTGTTGATGGTGGAGGTGGAGGTGCTGCGTCAGCGGACGCTGCTGCTGGCGTGGTGTTTTCCGGCCCGCCTGTTGACGTCGCTGCATCTGCACTGGCTCTCATTGCTGCTGCCGCTGCTGCCGCCGCCTGGTTGGTCGTTGCGCGGGCCCCGCTCCCTGCGGCTGCGGTCGGCTCTGCTGTCGGCTCAATGGTGGGGGCGAGCGTGGCAGTGATGGTGGTGCCGGCAGTAGCGGTGGTGGTGGCTAGGTCAGGCCCGCTAGTGCCAGCTGCTTCCTGGCTGTTCACACGCTCAGTCCCCGCACCAGCAGCAGCAGCAGCAGCGGTGCCGCCTGCAGCTCCACCAGGAGGAGGCGTCGGCGCCCGCACCACCACCAGCAGCTCAAAGGCGTGATCAGCAGGGGTGCTGGCAGGGCTTGCGTGAATCTGAACGAGCGGCGGGAGCAGCTGTGCTAGCCAGGGCTGTGGCGGGGCGGAGGTGGCGCCAGCAGCAGTGCCTATAGCCCGCCGCACACGCTGCTGCTGTTGCTGTGGGGGAGGGTGCTGTGGTGGCGGCGTGGGTTGCATTGGCGGGGATGGTGGTGGTGGTGCGCTGGTGGTGGGCTGCAGCGGGGACGGCGGGGCGTCGGTGCTGGTGGCTGCAGCGGTGGTGGTGGAAGCGTGCTGCGTCAGCGTCGTGCCTGGCGTGCGGGAGGCGGTGCTGGTGCTGCTGGGCGCTGCAGCGCCCCCGCTCGCGACCGCAGTGGAGGCGCTGTGCGGGTACCAGGTGCTGCTGGAGCTCCACACGTTGCGCGCGCGGTCCCAGGTGAGTTGGCACAGGTACTGGTCGGACTGCGAATGGCACGCGGCGGGTGCGGGCGAGGCGATGCGACCGTGGGCGCCCCTGCCCACATTGCCCCCAGGACAAGCTGCCCCAGGACAGGGACCACATTGCGCCTGATGCGTGCTCCCTGGTGCTGCTTCCGATGCCACTGTTTCCGAGCTCATCGATAACGCATTTTTGCGCACCTGCACCTTGACCTCGTCCCCATCCTTGAGGAGGTGCGGGCTGAGGTTGAGAGAGCTGACCAGGCGGGCCGCTGCCACCTCGGAGAAGAGGGCCGATGCGACGTCCGGCTGCGCGTATGTGCTCCCGGGCCGCCGAGCCGAAGCTTCGCCGATGCCCGCCCGCTGCTGCTGCAGCACAGCCTGGTGTTCATGCGCGTGGGCCTGCTCCTGCTGCTGCGCGCTCATAGGCGGTGTTTGCGCGCTGTGGGCGTCCGG
>QAXK01001713.1:0-26189 GCA_004335735.1 Chlorella sp. KRBP
GGGGGGGGGGGGGAAGGCAGCACAGCGCCAGGTCAGTCGCAAGGTGACCGCAAGCGCTAAGGTCCAATTACACACTAGCCACCTGCGGCAGCTTGCGGCTGTGGTGGATGGCTCACCTGGGCGGTGATCCACTGGTTGCAGGGGAACGAGGTGAGCATGCCCGACTCGCTGTGCACCACGTCCACACGCTCCAGGTACCACTGGGAGTGAGGGTCGCCGGTCTGCAAGGGGCAGGCGGTGCGGGCGCACACATGCCAATCAGCTGCATCCACAGGCTGTCCAGGCGCCATGTCTGGCGCGTGAGGCGAGCTTGCGCGCAGCGGCAGGGTGTGCGGCGTGGCTCACCAGCTTGATGCCAAACACGCGCAGCTTGCCCAGGCTGGGCAGGGACAGGCGGAACGTGTCGGTCATGCTGCGCTCAAACATGGTGCTCGAGCCGCTACCCAGGAGGTTGCCCTCGTGCACGGCCTCCTCGGACGTGATGCCCTGCGTGCACGAGGAGGAGCACGAGGAGGATGACGCACGTGGAGAACGATGACACTTCAGCAGCACATTCCACACTCTCCAGCTGCAACATGGCTCATGCTGCCAACGTTTATGCATGGCCACCTGCGGAGCCCCAGCACTAGAGTCATGAGCAGCAAGGTCCGTACCTGCTGGCCCTCGAGGAGGAATGAGACGGAGCCATCGTGGCCGTTGCCGCGCACGTCGCTCGTGACAAACGTAATGTCATACTCCTCGTCACCCTGCACGTGACGCATTGTGGTGCACAAGGCGCCAGGTCTCAGCGTCCAGCCAGGGCTCAGCGTGCAGCCTGCGTACGGCAGCAACAGGTGGGCACGTGGGCGTGCCCAGCACTAGTAGAGTGTCTCTCAGGAGCGCTCACTCACCAGTGGCTTGCCCACGAGCGTGGTGCCAGTGGCGGGCAGGGTGGCGCCGAAGTAGACGCGGCGGTTGCCCCAGTTCCAGTCGTCAAACACGGTGGCGCGGTGCAGCAGCCAAGACACGCCCGCCGCGCCACCCTTGGCAGAGCGGATCTGCACTCAACGGATCAGGGCAGGCCACATGCTTTGTTGTTTGCTGCTGGCGTTGTTGCGTCAGCCGGGGCGGCTGCTGAGGTCAGGCGTCAGGTCAGGCCAGCGTGCGACGGGTGGAGGGAAGAGCGAGGGGGGCATGGGATGCCAGCGCTGAGCGTGAGACAACGTCTAGTATGATAGCAGAGAGCAGCACGCACCTGCAGGTTCTTGATGAGGCCGCTGGTGCAGGTGGGTGCCTGCACGGTGCACTTGTACGCCTGCATGTCCAGGATGGCCATGGATGCCACCGTGTCGGGCGCCAGCGTGAGGCCCGACAGCTGCACCTCGGCCCACTCCGGCGGCGTCACATCTGCGTGCACGCGGCGCCAACGACACACGCTCAGCACGCTCGGCTGATGCGCATACAGCCCGACTTCACCTGCCGACCCTGATGAGGCCTGGCTGTGCGACAGGGGAGTGTGGGAGGGAGCTGATTCAGTGTGGGTGCGTACTGTACCTGGGTCATCGATGGGCGTGGCCCACAGCTGCAGGTCCTCCACGTTGATGGTGGTGGCGGGGGCAGCCGGCGACACGAAGAGCGTGACGTCGTAGTTGGCCATGGACGTGCGCTCCAGCGTGACCTTCTCCGCGCCGGCGTTGACCCAGTCGTGCACGTGGAAATAGTCGGGCGAGGCGCCGGCCTCGGCCCGGGACACCTCGATCGAGCTGGCGTGCCAGCGCTTGCTCTTGGAGTCGGGCCCGGCGACGGCGCGCAGGTGCACGCTGCGCACGTAGCTGATGTTGTCCACCTTGATGGTGAACTCCTCGGTGCTGCCGCGCGCGAACTTGCCGTCCGTGGCGCGCGTGCACGACAGCAGCTGCTCCTCCGACTCCTCCCACCACGTCGCCAGCACCACGTAAATGTCGCCGTCGAAGTCGGCGCCCGCCACGTCGCTCGTCTTGACGCGCAGCGTGTAGCTGTAGCTGCTGGGCATGTAGAGCGTGGTGCTGCTGTCCGTGGACAGGTAGGCTTTGTGAGGGAAGACGGCCTGGATGCCGCTGACCTGCTCCGTCAGCGTGAGCGTCTCGAGGAACCACTTGGTCGAGGCGCCCTCGGCGCTGGAGGGCACCAGGCGCACCGTCATGTTGTTGATGCGGCCCACGTTGCGCGCCGACACGACCAGCTGCTGCGTGCTGCCGGCCGCGAACACCAGAGCGCCCTTCGCGACGCCGGCAGCGGCTGCGGTTGCCGTGCCGGCCACGGTGGCCGCGTCGGCCCCGGGCTTGACGCTGGGCGGCGGCTGGATGACGGAGCGGTTGTCCGAGGGGCCCGAGGCGCTGGGCGCCGTTGGCAGCGTGAGCTTGACCTCCTCCGTCGAGCCCTCGGCGCCGTTGATGGTGATGAAGACGTCGCCGTCGAACGCCGCGTCGGCTGCGGAGCCCGTCACCGCCGTGATCTTGTACTCGACGGTTGGCAGATCCTTGTCGATCTTGATCGTCTCCGTCTCGACCCAGTTGCGGTGGATGAAGACCGCGGGGGGCAGCGCCTCGGAGCCGTCCTGGGGCACGTTGACCACCTCGAGGCGGTCCAGGTGCCACTTCTTCTCCTTCTTGTTGCCCACGATGCGCACGCTGGCGGAGCGGAGCAGGCCCACGTCCGAGGCGCGGATCGAGTAGGTCTCGGTGGATCCGGGCGCCAGCGTGGCGATGCTCTCGCTGACGAGCAGCACGCTCTCGGTCTCGCCGTTCTCGCCGTTGAGCAGCACGTACACTTCGCCGTCGAAGCCAGCGTCCGCTTGGTCCGTCGTGTACAGCGTCACCTGCGCGCGCGGTCACGGGCGGCGGTCACAGCCCGCTAAGACTCTGCAACAGCCCTGCCAACTGCGGGTCCAAGGCACTGGGCCAAGGTGGCGCCTACCCCACCCTCTTGCGCTGCCCGCACCTTGTACTCGGTGAGTGGGTTGTTGCAGTACAGGGTGTCCTCCTTCTGCTCGGCGTTGAACCAGGACCCGTAGTAGAACTGGCTCTCATAGCCGCCGTTGGTGTTGATCACCTCGATCTTCTCCAGCATCCAGGCGGGGTCGTCCTCAGTGGGCTCGACGCGCACCTGCACCACATGGAGGGGCACACATGCCCGGCACCACGGTCTGCCCCCTGCCACCTTGCCGCACTGGGGTCAGGCACTCCCACCGGCCCGCATTGACCTTTCACCCACAGCGCAAAACACAGCCCAGCGCTCACCTTGATGCTGGTGACGCGACCCACGTCCACGCCGAACAGCTCGTACTCGACTGTCTGCCCGTCGGGCAAGTGCGCCGTCGTCTCTCCAGGCACCACCAGCTTGAGCTCCGGCATGTTGTCCCACCACCCACCACACGTGAACCACACGTTGCCGTCAAAGCCGGCGCCGGGGAGCGTGCCAGTCGTCACCCGGACGGTGTACTTGTTGAGCGCCTGCACGCTGGACGACTGCGTGATGCTGGCGCAGGCCGCCGGCATGTTGAGCCACGAGTTGTAGGCGTGCGTGCCGCGGATGCCCGACTTCTTGTTGAGGACCTCGACGCGGTCCACCGCCCATCCGCTGCGAACCACGAAGGGCTCTTCGCCCTCCTTGGTGGCAGGCGCAGCCTGCGACGCAAGCGACGGCAGCGGTCGGTTCACGCAAGACCCACCATGCGTGAGCCACGATGCGGCGCTGGCAGCACAGGGGCCTCGGACTGCCCGCACAAGTGGCAACACGCACCAGGCGAAGCTGCACGGTGGGGCTGTCGCCGACATCCGGCCCGTTGAGCGAGAACGTGTCGCAGGCGCCGCGCTTGAAGTCGTCGTCGCTGTTGCGCAGCAGCGTCTCGTCCGTCTCGCCGCTGGGGCCAACCAGCTTCAAGTACACGTCGCCGTTGGTGCCCGCGCCCTTGACGTCCATCGTGTACACGGCGACTTCGTAGTCCACCATGACGACGGTGCGCTTGAGCGTGGCGCTGGCGTTGGCCTTGATGGGCTGCGTCGACTCGAACAGCGCCAGCGCGCCCGTGTCCTCGTTGGTCACCGTCATCTTGGTCAGCGCCCAGCGCGCCGCGTTGCCGCCCTCGAGCCGGATCTTGACCGCCTCCACCTGCAGACGAATACCGCGCCGCACCGCACCGCAGCCGCTCACCACAGTGCGTAATGCAAGCGCAGAGACAACCTTCCCACAAGCCAACCCCATGCCTGCACCACTCCTGCGCGCACGTGTGGGACGGTGTAGACACTCATGTAGGCCCATCCGCTGGCGCCCGGTGCCATCTCGTACGAGTACAGGTTGAGGTGCTGCTCCACGCTCTCGCTGCCGTCCTTGCCGATGAGCGTGGCGTACACGGTGCCGTCGTACGGCTCCTTGTCCACCGTGCCGGTGTAGGTCGTGAAGCGGTAGCTCGCCTGCGGGGACAATGTGGGGCAGGGCAGGGCGGGGCGGGGTGGGTCAGGAGGGGCAGGTGGTGGCAGGTGGAGAGGCAGGCTCTGGCCCTGCTGCCGCAGCGGCAAACAGAAGCAGCAGCACGCGTGGGCGCACCTTCTTTGCTGGCTCCACCTCTGGCCATGAGTTCCATGCGTACACCGTGCCGCTCGGCGCGAACTGCCACGACTCCTTGTTGTCCATGCGCTCCACCACGATGCGGGCCAGGCCCCACGTGCTGGTGTTGCCAGAGTAGTCAAGGTCCACGTACACGTGGCTCACCTGCAGGCAGGTCAGCACGCAGTGAGCAGCCAAGCGCAAACTGGATTACCTGCACTCGCCGGCTGGGTGGGATACTGCAAGGGTGGACGGGGCGGCACGCAATCATTGAATGGCATGGCAATGTAGAAGGCACCGAGGCATCGACAGGTGGGCAGCTCATGCCAGCGCAGACAGCTGGCAGGGAGCAGCCTGCTCACCGACATGGGTGGTGCGCGCAGCGGGAAGACGTCGACGCCTCCCGTCTTGAAGGGGCCCTTCTCCAGGTCGCCCTTGGCCAGGCGGTGGCCTGCCGTCTGCGTGCTGTCCATGTCTGCAGCACGTGAGGGCATTGGGCAAAGCAACGCACATCCGTGAGCACAGCAGTATGCCTTGTAATGCGCTTGTGACTGAACGTGGGCTAGGCACAAGCAGAGAGAGGTGTGCGTCTAGCAGGAGAGGGAGTGCGCTCACCCTCCATCTTGAAGCGCACACCACCGTCAAAGCCGCTGTTGTCGCTGGCGTTGGTGTAAATGTGGATCTTGTAGTCCACGTACGCCTGCGCACAAGCGCACGCACGCGGTGGCCCCAGCACACGCAAAGCGTCAACGCCCAGGCTGGTAAATGCCTTCGCTGCCTCTTTGCCACTGATGCCGATGAAGCGGACCACGCAGCGGTGTTAACGCTGCAGCAGAGAGTATGGGCCCCGCCGCACCTGGGTGGTGGTGTCAGCCTCAATGGTAAGCTCGCCGTTGCGCTCCACCCACAGCTCGCCCGAGCCCGTCTTGAACGTGGTCTGCATGCCCGTGTCGGTCTGGGTCACGGCCACGCTGCCCACGCACCACTGGCTGTGCAGGCTGCCGCCCTCCTCCCTGCGCACACGGGTGGGTGCAGCACAGCCCGGCTTGGTTCTCTTACGCGTGTGTGTATGATGGAAATGGCGTGCACCTGCTGCACCGGTGTTCAGCTGACCTGCAGTGCCGTGTGCAAGTGCAAAGGTGCAACCTTTCAGTCCCAGCGCACACTCACTTGAGGTAGAAGGTGACGGAGAGGATCTTGCCAATGTCGGACAGTGAGGTGGTGGCCAGCTCCTGCGAGGCGCGCTCGTTATCGTTCCACAGGGCCAGCTCGCCGCTGCTGCCTGCACCACCACAAAACACACGCAGCACACAATATTAGCCTGTAGCTGAGCACCAGAGACAGCAGCCATACCGCCAGTGGTTGCATCTTCTCGATTGCGCCACAGACGTCAGGAGCAATGCACCACGCAGGCGACGGCCAATCATGATGCAACTTGAATGCAAGCAGCAGCAAGAACGCAGGTAGAGAGGAGGGCCGCTTTGCGCCGCTCACCCTTCTCTCCGTTGATGCGCACGTACACGCGGCCGTCCGTGCCGTTGCCTGGCACGTCCGCGCTCGTCACCTTGACCTCGTAAGTGGCGTCAGGCGTCTGCAGGCAGCAACGTGACACGCGCACCAAACGGCGCACAGACGCGTTGCGGGAGCGGCAGGCGCTAAGGGTGCCAAGGGCAAGCAGGGCAACTCATCCCCTGGCACACGCTCAGTGTGTTCCCCACAGCAGCAGGTGCCAAGATGCGAACACCCGCATTGTGACTTGGCGTGGCTGATACTGACCTTTTGGAAGGCCAGGGTGCCGGCCGCAGCGTCCTTGGAGGCCACTGGCTCGTAGCGCGTCTGCCCCCAGGGGCTGCCCAGCACCACCCACTTGGGCTTCCACGGCAGCGTCGAGGCGTTGTTGTTGCCCACGCGCAGGATCACCTGCGCCCAGGGTCAAGGTTAGGGCCCGCGTTTTGCAGCAAGTCTCGTGCTCAATTTAAGCGACAGGGCCGTAGCGCTGCGGCTGCAGGCTAGGCAGGTGGTTGCACCCTGCACCTCACCTGCTCAGGCGTTGGTCCGAAGTAGAGCTTGACGGCGGCATCCAGCGTGGAGCCAGGGTCCAGCACCTGGGCGTTGTCCTCGAGGATCTGCATCTCGTTGCTGACCTGCACGTCGCACCAAGGTGCACCCACACGGTGGGACCACGGCGCAGCCACTCGGCGGCTGCATGCATGCAGGAGCCGTGCTAGGTGGCTGGGCGGGCCAGGAAGAGGATCTGATGCGCGCTCCTTGACGCACCTTGCCCTCTGCGTCCTTGGCGCTGATCCACAACGCTCCGTTGAACGGGCCGCTGTCGTCGGCAATCACCACCTTGCTCTGAGACCACTCGTTCAGGTACACGTACTCCTGCGCAAGGCAGGGCACAAGAGTGGCAACGCAAGGGCAACCCGCTCACACACCAGCATCAGCACAGCCACGGCAAGGCACGACGACACGCTGTGTGGCCGTGGGCTGCTGGCCGCCAGTGCGTACGCAGTCTTCGCGCGTGTGTGAGGGTGTGGCAGGCAGCAGCTTTGCTTCTCACCTGCGTGGCTGGCTCCTCTGGCGCGATCCATTGGTTGAAGAGGAAGCCGTTGGGGCTGGAGCTCGTCGCGCTGGCGTCCACCACCTCTACCATGGCGCACTGCCACTTCTTGGCCGTGCCAGTGGCCTCTACGCGGAGCTTGACCTTGGCCACATACCTGCGGGTGCCACGCAGAGCAGACGCAATATCACTTGGGCTACATGCGTGGTAGACCGGCCTTGTGGCTTAGGATGGAGGTGGCAAGAGAGGGGCCAGAGATCAGGGGCACGCACCACATGTCGGTGGTGGGGATGATGAACTCCTCCGAGGCACCAGCAGCAAAGGCCTCGGCGCCCTTCTCGCTGATGAGCTGCACCTCCTTGCTGTCAGTGTACCAGGAGCTCAGCGTGGCGTACACGGCCCCGTCAAAGCCGCTGCCCGGCGCGGCACTCGTCGTCACCTTGACCTTGAACGTGGTGTTGGACTGGGGGTAGCAGTAGATGCTGTTGTTCCAGCTCGAGTTGAAGCTGCCGCACGTGACGCGCGTGGTCATGCCCTTCTCGACGTGCGTCAGCTCGAGCGACGTCAGGTTGTACTGCGGCCGCGTGATGGCAGCAGCAGCGGGCGGGTCGGGCGCGAACCGGCAAACCGTGCGCTTGGCCTCACCATGGCGTGCGTGCTCAGCCATCGAGGCAACGCTTGCAAGATGCTCGTCTCACCTCGGTGCACGAGCCGCAGAAGTCAAGGCGCGTGTACACGTAGCGCAGGTCCCCGACGTCGACCGACTTGATCTTGGTCACGACCGAGGTGCCGTCCGACAGCTGCGGCCGCGCGCCCGAGTCGGGCACGGTCAGCTTGACCTCCTCGGACTGCCCGTCCATGCCATAGAGCGTCACGTACACGTCGCCGTCGAAGGCGGTGCTGTTGCCGACGCCGGCGTCCGTCACCAGCGCGATCTGCGGCGCGACGCGAGAGGTGCTCAATCCGTCTGGTCAGCGGCGTGCGCCACGACACTCGTGCCCATTCGCAACACGAAGGATCCTCCCCACCAAAGCAAGTGCTCACCTTGTACTCGGCCTCCTTGAGGTGCACCTTGACGTTGACCGAACCAGAGTCCACCGTCACCGCCTCGCCGTAGATGAAGTCGAGCTTCTTGCCCGAGTCCTTGTCCGTCACCTCGATGCGCTCGAACTTGAGGCTGCGGCCCTGCGAGCCGCCCGCCAGGCGCACGTCCACGCTCGTGATGCCGCCGAAGCTGGGCGCCTCGATGTCAAACTCCTGCGCCGTGCCCGGCTCGTAGGCGGTCGCGTCGTTCACCAGCTCGATGGCGGCGGACGAGCTCCACTGGCCGTTGAGGGTCAGGAACACCTGCGCAGCAACATCGGACATCACAGCGCTTAGCAAAGGTCCGGAAGCCAAGGATGGCTAAGCACCCTGCGGCAGCAAGGGCAGGCGACCCTATACCATCCGCACCTGGCCGTCCCAGGCCTCAGTGGCGTCCGAGCTGACAGCCAGGATCACGTGGTAGTTGGTGGGCGTGGACGTGGAGCTCAGGGTGGCCTCGGGGTTGTCCTGCAGTGCACAAGAGCGTCGCGACAAGCACAAGTCGTCTTCAGTCTGGTCTGTCCACCGGCAGGGCGGCAGCACCCGCAGCTGTGCTCAGCACGTGAGCGTGCCCGCGCTTCTTCTCACCTGCGTCAGCCAGTTGTCGTAGAAGAACTCGGCCTGTGGGCGCGTGGTGTTGCCCTCGCTGATCACTACCACCTTGTCGATGTTCCACTTGGGGTCCGACGTGGTGGCCACCATGCGCAGGGCCACGCTCGACACGTACGGCCCAATGTCGCTGCCACGGATCGTGAACTCCTGCGGTCACATCGCGCCCATCATGCAGCACAAGCTCACTGTCAGATGGGTCGCACCCAAGCAGGCACGCCCAGCACACGTACGTATCTAGTGCTTGCCCAAGCCTGGTGAGGCTCGCCCGCGCCTGGCATACATGCATGGTCCGCACCTGGCAGCTGCCGGCACCGAAGCTGGCCGTGGACCTTCCAGGGTTGACCAGCTGCGCCTCGTCCGTGCTGCCGTACCATCCGTTGATCTTGACGTACGCCTCGCCGTCAAAGCTGGCGCCCGGCAGCGTGCTGGTGTAGACCTGCACGCGGTAGGTCTGCAGCACCTGCTCGCAGGTGGCCTGGGGCAGGTAGACGGTCCAGTCGTCGGGGCCGATCCAGCGCCCGGCGTTGAACGTGCACTTAAGGCCAGACGTCGTGTTGAGGACCTGCAAAGCCAAGGTTGTTGCGGCCAAGGTGCGTTAGGTAGCTGCTAGGGCGGTCACAGAGTCGAGTGCAACAGGTGGTTGGGTGTCAGTAAAAGGGCGCTCACCTCGACCTTGCTGGCGTGCCAGGAGCTGTGCACGGTGCTGGCGCTGCCCTTGGAGGGCGCGGCCACGCGCACGTTGATGCCGCTGATCTCGCCGACGTCCAGCGCAGACACCTTGAAGGTGTGCGTGTTGTTGCGGGCAAAGTCCTGCGAGCCGCAGAGCAGCAACGATGGCGCAAGCACGCCTCGATCGCCGCAACGCGCCAGCTGCCGAGCGCACGCATCGCAGGAAGCGCACCACCACGCACAGTCCGCGTGCAAGCTCGTTGCCGCACCTCTGGCGACTCGAACAGCTCAATCTCGTCGGTGCTGCCGCTCTCGCCAATCAGCGTCACGTACACCGCCGCGTCCGTGCCGGCTCCTCGCACGTCGCTGGTCACGCAGGTCACGTCGTACTTGGCGACGGTCTTGCGCTTCTTGAGCCGCACCGCGTTTTCAGCGCCGGCCTTGATCGCCGCGCTGGCCTCGTACGTGGCGCTCAGGTTCTGGCTGTAGACGTTCAGGTCGACATAGTCGAGATCCCACTTCTTCTTCGAGCCGGTCGCCTCCAGGCGCACCGTGACGTCGTCGATTGAGCCGATGTCAGGGATGTAGAGCGAGCACCAGGTGGTCGAGTCGGGGTCGAACGAGCTGCTCCAGTAGCTGGTGGCCTGCACCTCGGGAGAGTCGCCCTGGGTGCCGTGCATGGTGAGGAACACCTTGCCGTCGAAGCCGGCGTCGGGGAAGTTCTTGGTGCGCAGCGACGCCTGCGCGGTGGGTGGCATGTGAGCACGGTTAAACGCGATTGCCATTTCCCTCGATGCTGGTCCGTCCTCCCACGCACCAACGTCAACGCCCATCGCCTCGCTCAGCCAGCAGCTCACCGAGCAGTAGATGTCGAGCGGCGCAGCGAACGTGCACTGCTCGCCATACCACCGGTACATCCAGGTGTCGGCCTTGAACAGACCAAACGTCTGGTTGGTCGTGTTGAGGGCCGAGTACCGCAGCAGGCGCATGTAGTAGTCGGAGCTGTTCTCGTCCAGGTTGATGAAGCCCTGGGACAGGTCGCTGAGGTTGGCGGCGCGCACCTGCGACACGAGCGGCACGGGTCAGGCATGCGAGGTGAGCATATGATCTGCTGGCTGCCCTGGCCTTGTCGAAGTGGGCAAAGGACGCCCCTGCCGCCAGCTGCGCAGGCTGCGTGTCCCTCGGCACAGGCTGGGGGCGAACAGCTACAAGGCAAATCGCAAGGCGCACCTTGAAGGTGGTGATGTAGTCGTCGCCAACCTGGTCGCGCTTGCCCTCGTTCTCGCCCAGCGCGATCTTGTGCGTCGAGTTGCCGCTCGAGTCCACGAAGCGCACCGTGACGGTGCCGGCAAAAAAGCCGGTGTACCCGGTGACCAGCTTGACCTCATAGTCGCAGTACACCTGCTCGGTGCTCTTGGCGGCCAGGGTCACCTCGCTGCCCACGTCCACCCAGCTGCCGTGCTCGAAGCGCGTCTCGATGCCGCTGGAGCCGTGCAGCACCGTGGCGGACGCCAGGTGCCAGCCAGACCGCACCTGCGATCGTGGGCCGCGTCGCAAGCGTCGCACTCGTCGGCAAAGCGTGCAGGCCCGCCCGCGGCAGGCAATATCTGCAGCCCTTGCTGGCTAGGGTTGCGATTAGCTGGTGGCCAGCCGTGCGAGCACACACCGTGGGCTGCCATGAGTCCTTGGCCACGAGGCTGACGACCAGCTCCTTGATGGTGCCAATGTCCGGGGCCTCGAGCGTGAAGGCGTCCGAGCGGCCACGGTTGAGAGCGCTGCCCCACCACGTGCACATGTCCTGCAGCCACCACAGCCATCATCCACACAGCACCACGGTTCTCAACCCCACTCCACCCACCTCCACCCGTGCGTGGCTGGCAGCGTCCCTGCAGATTGCTGCACTCACGTCCTCGCTGACGGTCATACGCATGTCCCCGGTCTCTCCCTTGTCGCCGACAAGCCGCAGCTGTACCACGCCGTCCGAATCGGCGCCGCGCACGTCGCTGGTGCTCAGCGTGACCTTGTACTGCTGCATGGGCAGCTTGATCAGCGACGCGCCGCTGCCGGCCTTGAGCGCGCCAGACTGGTTGAAGAACATGAACTGCGCCACCAACCACAGCACACACAGCATGGGGTCAGCATCCGCGATCACACAAGACAGAATGCAACACCTGGGCACGAGCAGGCCCCGCACAAAGCCGGCCCACGCACCGTCCTGTCGCTGCCCCAGTAGCTGCTCGAGATGCCCGCCCGCTGCAGTGCCCAACCGCTGCCCGCGTCCTTGGCGCCCAGGCGCAGCTTGATCTGCTTGGCGCAGCTCAGGTCGACCCACTGGCTCAGCACCTGCACCGTGGTGGACTTGCCGCCGGGCAGGCCGCCCTCGGGCAGCGTCACCTGCACCTCCTCACTGGGCTCGTCGCCGTTGCACAGCGTCAGGTACACCTGCAGACACGCACCGCCCCGCCAAGCGCAGCGTGCTGGTCAGGACTGACGCTGCGCTGCCCGTGACGTGACTGACCACCTTGTCCACCAGTGTGAAGCCATGCAGTGGTGGGAGGGCGTTGGCACAGGGCCCAGAAAGCATTTGCACACACCTGTGCGGTGGCTGGTAGCGAGCTGCCCTTGGCGTTGGTGAGCGTGAGGTCGCACGTCAGCATGCTGGACGAGGACAGCGTCACGGTGTTCTCGCCCTTGCCGCCGCCCAGCCAGCTGCGGTGGAAAAAGTACTCGCTGTAGTCACCCGCCGTCTCATTGACGACCTCGACCATGCGCACGTGCACGGCGCTGCCGCCCTCGGCGCGCAGCTGCACGTTGCTGACCCAGCTGACGCCAGTCTTGAAGCCCGTGAGCTCGGCCATGCCGCCGGCAGCCAGGCCGCCCGCTGGCAGCGGCACCTCGACCTGCGTTAGGGTTGTGTCCAATTGTCATGCAGGAAAATGTTAAGGCTCGGGGCAACCTTGCTCACCAAGCCCAGGCGCGCTGGGCGTGTGGAACAACTGTGCCTAGCAGCAGGGCGGCAGGCAGGCAGTGTGCACACCCACCTCCTCGCCGTCCATGTTCCACGAGCTGAGCTTGACGAAGAGCTTGGCGGTGCTGGCCTTGGAGGCGTCCCCGCCCGCCGCCGCGACGACAAAGTCGGGCGACGCGTGCACGCGCAGCTTGTAGGTCGTGATGCTCTGGGCGTAGACGGTGTAGCTGCTGTTCCACACGTTCATCCAGCTGCCGTAGCGGAAGACCGCCGTCTGGCCCGACACCGTGTTGGTCACGTCCAGGCGCTGCGGGCGCCACCAGGACTCGTTGCCCGTCTGCGACAGGCGCACCTCGACGGCTGACAGCACGCCCACGTCGGCGGCCTTGATGGTGAAGCTGCCGGTGGCGTTGATGCCGAAGGGCGAGGTGGCGTCGGCGGCAGGCTGGAGCTGCACCTCGTCCGACGTGCCGTCGGCCCCCACAACCTTGATAAACACCTGGCCATCGAAGCCGGCGTCGTAGGGCTCGCTGCACGTGACCGTCGTGACCTTGTACTCCACCTGTGGCAGGTGTCGAAACGCATTGATTTCGTCAGCACACAAGCTGACCCAAGCACTAGCTGAACCAGGCGCACCTGACAACGCAGGAGGCCCCGTCAAATGAGCCGCACCTGGTTGTAGAGGCGGGGCAGGTCCAGCGCGCCGCCGCTCTCCGTGGTGGCCTCCAGTGCCGCCTCGCACGTGAAGTTGGCCGGCTCGGCGCTGCCGCCCTTGACCTGCAGCTGTACGCGGTCCAGCTTCCAGCTCACGGTGGCCGGCAGCTTGGACGAGGAAGCCACGCGCAGCGTCAGCTTGCTGGGCGAGCCAACGTCGCGCGTGCGGATATCAAACTCCTGCGCGCGTTGGGGTTGGGTAGGGTTGGCGTGCAGAAGGATGCTCAGCCAGCCCACCCCACTGAGGTCATACAGAGGGATCCCTCTCTCTGCACGGAGAGCCCTGCGGGTGCACTTGCCTGCACGCCGCCCGGTGCGAACGTGATGAGGTTCTCGTTGCCGCCTGCGGCGCTGTCGTTCACCAGCTGCACCTCGTCACTGCTGCCGTACTGCCCGTGCACCGTGGCGTACACGCCGGCAGTGAAGCTGGCGCCGCTGGGCGAGTCGGTGGCCGTGATGACGCGCACCACGTAGGTGGTCTGGGGCGTGTCCTTGTACAGCGTGACGGTGGTCGCGCCGTTGATCCAGTTGCCGTAGTTGAAGGTGGCCTCGGCGCCGCTCGACTCGTTGCGCACCACCACCTGCGTCGCACATGGTTTGCCACATTGCCCACACGCAACAAGAAGGTCAGCATCAGCGGCGGTGGCACTCACGAGTGCCAGGCCGGAGGCCACTGGCATGAGGAGGCACCTCACCTTGTCCAGGTGCCAGGTGAGGTTGTCGTCCGAGGTGGGCTCCAGCCTGAGCGCGATGCTCGACAGCTCGCCCTGGTCGTTCATCATGAGCTTGAAGGAGTCCGAGGCGCCCGTCTTGAAGTTGTGGCTGCGGCCCGTCGCCTTGGCCGCCAGCAGCTGCGTCTCGGAGCTGGATCCCCACGAGCCGTTGAGCACCAGGTGCACGGCGCCCTCGAAGTCCGCGCCCGGCAGCGACGAGGTGTAGGTCGTGACGGTGAACATGCTGCGCTCCATCCAGGTGCAGCCCTCGGGCAGCGTGATGCGCGGCTCGGCCGTTGTGATCCAGTCGTAGAGGTAGAACATGGAAGCCATGCCGGTGCCGGGGTGCACCACCTTGACCGAGTCGACCGCCCAGCTCGAGTGCAGCTGGCCCGACTTGGGCGCGGCCAGGCGCAGGGTGACGTGGGAGAGGTCGCCCACGTCGGCGCCGGGCACCTTGAGGCTGGTGTACTTGCCGCGCGCGAACAGCTGGTCCTCCGCCGTATCGCTGTCGGTGATCATGCTGGGCCGAATCAGCACCTCGGGAGACGCGCCCTGCGGGACATCCGTCAGCGTGCGGCACGCAGCGGCAAGCGGTGAGTCGATGCGGCGGCGGGTGAACA
Organism: Chlorella sp. KRBP; assembly: GCA_004335735.1. Taxonomy (NCBI): domain Eukaryota; kingdom Viridiplantae; phylum Chlorophyta; class Trebouxiophyceae; order Chlorellales; family Chlorellaceae; genus Chlorella; species Chlorella sp. KRBP. The sequence continues at coordinate 14,509 of QAXK01001713.1, forward strand.
AGATCGGGCAAAAGGCGACAGCCGCGCCTTTTGAACACGCACCAGGTCTCCGACGAACGTGATGTAGACATCGCCGTCCGCGCCGGCGCCGCGGTAGTTGCTGGTGCCGATGCGCACTTCGTAGTCCACGTCCTGCGCGCCCTTGGCGACCTTGGGGAAGAGCATGTTGATGGGACCGGCGCGCAGCCAGTCCTCCATCCAAAACTCCTTCTTGACGCCCTTGGGCGACACCACCTCGACCTTCTTGACGTGCCATGTCACGTCGTTGGCCTCGGAGTAGCCCATGCGCACACCCACGCTCTGCACCTCGTCGTCCTCGGGCAGCTGGCTCTTGGGCACCTGGATCTTGAACTCGTCCGCCTGGCCCAGGTCGAAGCTGCGCACGTTGGAAGAGCGGCGTGCGATTATTAGCTCAGCGCAAAGCGCAGCGTGAAACGCAGGCTGAAGTGCGAGCGAGCGCGTGCTTACTTGTAGCGATCGCTGGGCAGCTTGATCTCGCCCGACGTGTTGTAGCCGGTGCCGTAGAGCACCACGAACACCTCGCCGTCGAACGCGCCGCCAGACGCGTCGCTGGTGTGCACGATGACCTTGAACTCGCTCGACTCCGCCTCTGGCGCCGCCGCCGCCGCCGGCGCGTCGAGCGCGCGCGACGTGGCCTTGTCGGCCACCACCGACGCGGCCTTCTCCGGCGCGGCGCCGCCGCTGGTTCCGGCGGATGCGGCCTGCGCCTCCTTGAGCTGCTTCTGCAGCGAGGCGACCAGCACCTTGAAGTCGTCGACCGCCTTTTGGTTGGTGTCGGCCTCCTTGGAGCGCTCCTTGAGCTCCTTCTTGACCTCGGCCAGCTCGGCCACCTGCTTGGCGAGCTGCGCGTCCGTGGCGGACGTGTCCACGGCGAAGGAGCGCGAGGTGGTCGTGTCCGGCACCACGGTCTGCGCATCGCATCGTTCAGAGCACATGCAGCAACGCCTGGTGAGGAGGGATGCAGGCAGGTGCCTGCTGAAGCTCCGCTGGGGCGTGTGCTGTTGGATAGGCGGGGCAGTGTCGCTCCCCACTGATGCAGCGTGGGGCAGGTGGGAAGGCAAACTGATGCAGCAGACCGAGCTCACCCGTGGCGTGGGTGCGACCTCAGTGTCGCCTGAGGCTGGCTTGCCTCCCTGCAGGCGCTTGACCTCGTCCACATACAGCTGCATCACGTCCGACAGCTCCTGCGCGCTGAGCTGCAGCGACGGGTTCTCCTTCCACTTCCGCTCCGACAGCATGCGCAGCTTGCGCACGTTGGCGGCCACCGTGGGCAGCAGGTCGGCCGCTGTGGTGGTGGCGGGCGCTGCTGAGGAGGTGGTGGCGTCCTTGCCGACCTGGCTGCGGCCGCCGGAGGAGCTGGCGGGGGCGGTCGTGGGTGCGCCAGGCTGGCCGCTCATCTCATTGCTCAGCTGCGCGCACGTCATCCACGTCAGCCACAAGCAGCCCCATTCAGCGTGCGTCAGACTTGTTTCTGGTGCGGCACAGCACGAACTGCACGTGCTGGCAGGCAGATGAGTGGCGGCTGGTTCCATGCAGCGCTCTCGCTGCAGGCAGAGAGGGCGGGCGCACCTTTGCCGCGTGGTTGCGCAGGAAGTTGAGCACGTCGGGCGCGCCGGCCGTGTTGGGCTGCTGCTTGGCACGCGAGGTGAACTCCTGCATGCTGAGCCCCGAGGGGAAGACGGCACGCAGCTGCTCCGCCTCGTGCAGCAGCACCTTGTGCGCCTGGTACATGTTCTGCGGACGCATGAACACACAGAGAGCAGGGACCCCAAGCTTGTCAGGCGCAGCCCTGCGCCCTCTCGCTGCATACTAGCCGGCCAGGCTTGTGCGCCCGCCGCTCCCCTCTGTCTCTGCCAAGGTGGGCACAGCCTGCAGAGGACTAAGAGGGCCAACTGACCTGCAGCGTGCGCCTGAGGGAGCCGTTGGCCGGCTTGAAGCTGTCATCCGAGGCGCTGCCGTTGCCGCGGGGCGACGTGCTGCTGGCGTACTTTTGGGCCAGGTCGCGCGCCTGCACACGCCAGAGCGCAAAACACTCATGTACACCAACGGCTTGCAGCACGGCTGGGTGGCATGGTGCATGCGCTGCAGACCGCCCAGCTCCCCGTAGCGTCGCCGCGCCACCTGACTGCGCCAGAGCTGCTGCAGCTGCCCAGCCATGGGCAAGCAAAGCTGAGAGATACTGTACGCACCTGTGCGGCGGCGGCCTTGGCTGCCAGTGCGTTCGTCTCTGCCTCTGCCATGCGGCTGGTGGCCACCTGCGCGATGCGCGCCAGCCTATCCAGCTCCTGGTTGGCCGCCAGCAGCTCAGACTGCAGCTCCGACACCTTGGTGGCGCGCAGCGACTTTTGCAGCGCCTTGAGCTCTGCGTCCAGGCGCGAGGTGGCCGAGCGGTGCTCCACCACCTGCGTCTTGAGGTTGGCCACCAGCTGGGTGGTGTCGGGGGAGCGGTACAGCTGGCTGATGCCGCTGCGATTCATGGGGAGGGCAACGGCAACGGTGTACCACGGCAAGCGTCAGGAGGCTGGTGGGTGAGTGGGCGTGCGGTGTATTGCCACTGATGTGTTTGTGGTGGGCCCCATGGCGCTCACATGTTTGGCCCCAGCATGCGCTCCTTGTTGTTGAGCAGCTCCTCGCTCTTGAGCAGGCTCTGCTTGGTGCGGATGAGCTCGGACTCTGTGCGCCGCTTCTCGGCCTTTTGAGTGTTCTGCGCCCCAGGCAACCACGCAGGAGCAGAGGTCACCAACGCCACATAGCGGGGGGCGTTGAACGCCCGCCAGCACCTCCATTCGGCCTCCAATGCCTAGGCACACAGCACGCTGCGCTGTACAACTGGGCCCACCATGCTGAAGGCCGCCACAAGCGTGCCCGATGTGCATCTGCTCACACCCATCACGCCCTGCTGAACCGCCGACCTGTTCACGCCGCGCTGTGCCCCCGTGCTCACCAGGTGCTCCTTGAGCATGGACACCTGCTCCCTGAGCGCCACCACGTCCTCAGCCAGCTGCTCCTTGCCCTTGGCGCCGGCCAGGGCTTGCGCATGCACGCGCTTGGCCGGGGTGTACGCGGGCTCTGCAGGGTGCGCGGCGCATGCGTGTGCATGAGTTTTCCTTCTGCCCCTGTCCAGGCTGTACGGCGCCCACCCAGGTGCCTGCTCCTGAGCTCGCCCCGCTCCTCGCAAAGAAGTCCCTGGCGGGTGCTGACTCCTGCAGATCTGATGGCGTGCGCCGTGCGTCCCGCTCACCATCGCCCCAGGCTGTGCTGGGCCCAGCGCCTGCCCCAGGGGAGCGGCCGCCGATGGCGCTGCTGGGGCGGTTGCGCGCCCCCAGGCCGCCTGGCCCCAGGCTGGAGGACAGGCGGTCGGCACCAAACATGTTGCTGGAGGCGCTGAAGGGGCGCGTCCGGCCAGCGGAGGCCGCACGCCGTGCAGGCACGTACGTCTCCTGCGTGCACGCATGTGGCGCCACCTGGCTTGCTCAAAGCACTGCGATGCACGGTGCACCTGCCGTGGCGTGGAGCAGTTGTTGGCACGCACGCTGGTACATGCGCTGTGTGCAGGCGAGGCACCCACAGCTGCCACTGCTGCTGTGACACGGAGCTGATGATGCTGTTGCAGCTGCGAGACGCGTGCAAGCACCCCTGCCTGGTGCCAATCGGTGCCGCGCGGCACGATGGCATGCAGATGCGGGAACACACGAGCGTCCAGAGGCAGGAGCATCAGGAGCCCTCCGCTCACCCTGTCGCTCATCCTGCTCGTCGTTCAGCGGCTCGTGTGTTGCGCCTGGGTTGTTCTGCGGGTGCGCGTGGAGGGACCGCGGTTGGCCTCCCCGAACTGCACACAACGCGGCACGCTGCGCCTACACTACGATGAGACCCTATGGACGCAATGTAGCCCACGCGCCGCGGCTGAAGCTGCTCCTTCGTGCTCCTGCACCGCTTCGTGTGTGCCGATGGCGCACGAGGAACGGCGCCCGAACCGAAGGCGCCTGAAGCTGGAGGTGCTCCCGATCGCTGCCCGATCGCTAAGTGGTTCCCTTGTTCCTGCGCCTTGGGCGCACCTTTGTCGTGAATACGGCCGGTGCAGAAGACTAGCGCGCCATCAGCAGTGGCCTCAGTGGCAGCTGCGCGAGTTCCCGGCCCTCCTGCTGCGCCGGCCTTTGCTGCGTGTGGACCGATTGGCGCTGATTTGCGCATGCCAAACCCCAGGGGTGCCGTTGAACGGCAAGGAGCATCCCTACAGGTAGGGGCGCGGTGCAGGACGCGCGGGCAGGTCCCTTGAGGCCCACCGGTGGGGCCAGCAGCCAGCGGGCGCCTGCGTACGCGCCTGGTCAACATGTCCGTCCCGCCCGACGCGCCACGCGGGCACGCCCGGTGTGAAGGTACCCCATAGAGAGGGGGCACCTTTGGGCACCTTTATGGCTCCATGGGGAAAGCACATGGAGGTGGCTGCCATCGCACACGGATGCGCGGTGCTCAGCGCCGAGCGCCTGGCCTGGATGAGCACCAGAAGCGTGAGCATGCACCCACCACCACCTCTACTAGGAGTGCTACGTGCCTCCTACTGGCCTGGTGAGGCAATCGCAAAAATCGCAAGCCCCGGGTGAGAGTGTTGGTTGGCCACGAGCTCGCGGCCGAGCGACAGCAGTCCAGCGCGAGCGCATGCATTCCCAAGCTGGCGGCTGTCGGGGTGATGCGCGCGGTGGGAACCAATGGCACGATGGAGCTCCTGCCGCTCTCTCCTCAGGCACCCGCAGAAAGCACACAACAGGGACCGCCGCCGCAGCAGCAGCAGCAGCAGCCCTCCCAGCAGCAGCCACCCTTTGACTCGCAGGCCAGCGGCGCCTTGCAGCAGCAGCAGCACCAGGTTGAGGCCCCGAGGAGCATCCTCAAGCCATCGCGACCAGACGGCCAGCCGCACCGAGGATCGCAGAACAGCAAGGCGATTTCGTGGGTCGACCTCCACGGGCAGGACTTGGCCGTCGTGCACGAGTTCGAAGCGAGGTGAGGAGAGGTGGCCCCACCACGGGTGCGAGGCTGTGCGTGCCCAGGCCGGGGGCGAGGCAGGATGAGCAATCGCATGCGTGGCGTGCGCGTGCAGTGTGTGCTCCTCTGCTTCTCGCTCGCTGACCGTGTGTGCGGGGGTGCGTGCGTGCTATTGCCCCGCGCAGCGACTCGGACTCGGAAGATGAAGCGGACGGCACCGACAGAAGCGACAAGTCATGTTGCGCAGTGAGCTAACACATGTCGCGCGCGCTGTGGTGGGGCCTGGCGGCATCGTCTGCCCCTTCGACGCGGGTCCGGCCAGAAGCTGGATCGGCTCCTTGCCCACGCAGCAGCGAGGACCAGCCAGCACGAGTCGCGACACGCAACGGCGCGCACCACGGCTCTGCCGCACCGCGGGCTCTACTGCGTGCGGGGCATCTGACGTACCATGTCCCAGCGGAGCAGAGGGGAGCACACACGCAGGCAGCAGTGGGGGCAGCACCAGCACGGCGTTGCGGTGGTGCCGGTGGTGCCGGGTGCCGCCGCACCACCAGGGCGGGGGGGGCGCGAGCGGCCGATGCCGCTCAACCACCAACTGCAGCAGCAGGCGGAGGAGCAGCAGCGATGGCGCCACGGCCTGAGGGTGCTGGTGCTGGGCACGCGGCTGTGCCGTGACGGCAGGGGCAGCAGGCACGCACCACTAGCCTACAACCGCAGGGGCATTAGCTGCTGCGCACAAGAGCAGGTGGTGTTGCAGCGGCGGTAGCCTGGTGAGCGCAGCCACGTGAACGCTGAGTGCAGACGCTCCTGGCAGTGCCAGCGCCGGCGGCACCAGTTCAGGAGGCTAGCGGTCCACCAAGCAGCTTCCCAGGCCGCCGCGGCGCAGCGCAGGCGTCAGCGGGGCATCGGGGCAGCACTTGGCTCCGGCGCTTCGGGCAGCGGGGCAGCACTCAGCTTCGGCGCTTTGGGCAGCAGCGGCAAGCGGCACGCATGTGGGTGGCACACGGCAACGGGGCAGCGGCAGCGGCATCTCTGTGTGGCCTGGGTGGGAGACCGCTGTGGATGTTGGGCGCAGCACTCAGCAGGTGCTGGCACAGCGGCAGTGTGACCAGCCATGCGGGCGCCACAGCGGGACCCTGGAGGGCGCGCACCCCCGCCCGGAGTGTGTCTCCATTGCTCGATGCAGCCGGGTGACTGGGTGCCGCCTTCACACGGAGCCTAGCGTTGTCGGTGGCGCAGACACAGCAGGTCGGTGAACCTGCTTTCATGCCTCGTCTCGATGATGGTGCGCCTTCCACTGGTAGGATACGATGGAGAGTATGTTTGTGGACCACGTTGTTTGATTAGCATTCGCTCAGACTTTGGAAAACCATTGCACATTTGCGCTTTGACCTCACCTCATCTCACGCTATGCGGTGTTCCACGCTATGAGGCAGAGCGGCGGGGTTGCGGGCGCTGCTTGCGCTTCTCTCCCCCCGGGCTGTGATGACACTGCTCACAGGACACGCGTGGCCCGCCAGACGTAGCGCCTAGGGGCCCAACACTGGACTGTGCATCTCGCATGCATGCCTTGCAGCTCTGTGATGGCGCTCCGTGAGCGGATTATGAATCGGCTTCTCCTTTACCTGCACGGCGCTTTCCCGGACGCATGCGCTGGTGCAAGAGGCTCTGGCTTGCCTGTTCTCAGCAGCCACTCCCTCACTCCCACACTCCTCTCCCTGCAGCTGCTGGACGAATCGTGCTGCGGGTCATGCTGCGCCCAGTGCGAATAGGCGACGATGCAGAAAGGCGATGCAGGATGGCGATGGTGGCGACGATGCAGCGCAGGCGACTCGGATGGCGCGCTCTGCGGAGTGCTCGCTGCTTGAGCGCATGACCGGCAAGTCCACGAGGAAGGAGCAACTTCAGGAGCAGATCAGGCGCAGCAAGCACGAGACGCATCACAGCATGCTCATGCTGCTTGTGCGTGCTCTGGTGGTGTGGGCGCTTGCAGGCAGCGCCGCTGTCGGTAGGTAGCGCGCGGTGCCGCAGAAGCAGCAGCAACGCCTGACGCCAGCAGCACGAGATGCGGCTGGGACAGACCGGCGAGTGGGAGCTGGATCCTGCAGACAGGGACGGCAGCGTGCCACCTCCGGACGCTGGGCGCCATCCGCAGCACGCCTACCCGCCGCCCTGGCAGCACTTCGGCTCTAGCGCAGCACCACTTGGCCCTCCTTACCACCCTCCTTACCCACCTCCGCACTGGCACAGCGGACCAGGCGCACCACCCTTCGGAGGACCTCCACCCCCGCCGCCTCCATGGACCCGAGCGCAGCACCCCAGCATGCCACGAGCGCCCCCCGGTGTGCCTGCCAGCGCACACACCACCGCCCCAGGGAGCTCCCGCGTGTACATCCCAGTGTACATCCCTGTACCGGTGCATCCCGACATGCCCTACCCGTACCCGCCCCCAACGACCATGCACACATACGGCCCACCCTACCATCCAGGCTGGGGCCACGGTGGCGCACCATCCCTGTATGGGCCAGAGGCGTGGCAGACGCCGTATGGGGCTGATGAGGAAGGCCTGCCAGAGCAAGCTGAGTGGCCAGGCGGCTACGGCTACTCAATCGAGGAGCCCCCACCACCGTGGCGGCCCTCCGTTTCCCAACAGCAGAGTCCAGGGCTCGCGATACACCAAGGCCGCTGGCCGCCACCGCCGCCGCCACGGCAGCAGGAGCAGCAGCTGGAGCAGTACCATCCCGCCCCAGCCCCTACCTCCCCACAGGGGTCAGATTCTGACGCGTCCATCAGCCGTTGCACTCCTTACTTGGATGTGGCGCGTGGCCATGGCGCTCAGGGGCAAGCTGCAGCGGCGGCTGCTGCTCCTGCTGCAGCATCAAGCATCCACCGCAGGAATGCCGCGCCTGCCCAGACACAGCAGGCACCGTCGCCGCCACCATTGCCGCCACAGCAGCAGCAGCAGCAGGAGAAGCAGCAGGCGGGGCGCCGCTCACTAGAAGAGCAGCAGCAGCAGCAGCAGCAGCAGCGGAGTGCAGAGCAGCAGCAGCTTGCTGAGGCCGCCAGTGAGTGGTGGCGCGGCAAGCCGGCGCAGGCAGCCGTGCAGAAGCTGAGTGCCCGCCTGCGCTCCCAGCACCACACCTCCTTTGCGCCGCCCACCACCGACGCCACCACCACGCAGTCTCGCCCTCAACAGCAGCAGCCGCAGCAGCCCCCCACCGCAGTCCGCACCAGCGCAGTCACCACCGCATTCACCGCCGCAGCCGGCGCGCCGCAAGCCAGCCCGACTCGTGAGCAGCCGGCTGCGCCGGCGGCAGCAAGCCCTTCCGCGCTGCAGCTGCTCGAGCAGATCGCTGGCGTGGTAGTGTCCAGCGACGTGGACCTAGGGATAGTGGACCTAAGCGAGGCCAGGGCGATGCTCGCCAGGGCCGCCGGCAACGCCAGCGGTGGGAATGGCGGTGGAGGTGGGAGCAGTACAGGCAGCACGCTGCCGGTGTCTAGTGCTAGCACGGGCCCCGCCACGCCGCTGCTGTCCCCGTCGCCGTCCTCATCAGGCAACTTGTTGCCCTTGGGAGCAACCACGGCAGCGCAGCGGTCGCCACTGCCTCAGTCGCCGGCAACGCCTCTGCTGCCTCCTGGCCACAGCCGCGCTAAGCACGAGCAGCAGCAGGTGCTGCAGCTGGGTGCGGACGGGGCGCGAGTCAGCAAGCGAGGCGTCATCAGCGTGTCGTTCCCGCCCGCTCCCGCTCCGGCGCGCCTGCGGCTAGGCGTGGGGATGCCGCCGCCGCCGCTGCCCGTGCCGCCTGGGGTGGTGGTGGTGGGCGTGAGGGCGGAGCCTCCCAGCCCGCTCTTCAGCCTGCACTGCGAGGGGATGGGCGGTGAGGTGGTGGGGTCGAGGGGCGGAGAGGGGCGGCATGGTGGGGGCGTGGGGACGGTGCTGCATCAAGATTCCTCCTGGAAGGTCGACGTGAGTGCAACTGTATTCACCTCGAGCGTGACCTGGGCTGCATGGACAGGATGTTTCTACTCGATTGGGCGGTCTAGAGTTCTCAGCACTCAGGATACAGGTCCAACAGTCCCAGCGGCTGAAGCGGCGCGTGCGTGGGCGTTGCCACTGATGCGCAGGTCGAGCTGTCGTTGGACCGGGAGCTGCTGGGCCTGCCGCAGCAGCACGCGCAGCATGGCCTGCAGGGCATCCACGGGCAGCTGGTGTTTGTGGCGCTGCTGGTGACGGGCCTCACGGGTGACCAGGCGCAGCGGCTGGTGCAGGCGGCCGAGCAGCTCGGGGAGCACTCGGTGCGTGTGTGCCATCATCATCATCATCATCACATGGCGTTCATGACAGGTGTCATGATGCTGCAGACGTCACAAAAGATCGCCAGGCAGGCATCGCCAAGCAGAGTTCACGCCAAAGTCCATGTGTAGCTGCACCTCTGACTGACTTGTACGCAAATCAGCCCCAACCTGCGCCCTGCAGGTGTACATTGAGCTGTGGCCAACGGACCCACCACACGGCCAGGTCGACGCTTCCACCAGCAGCACCGCCACCGTCACCACCACTCCCTCCACAGTCGCCTCCACGGATGCAGACGCCGCTGCAGACGCGCGTGGCGCCGCCCAAAGCCTCAAAGGCTTGAGCGGTCAGGGAGCGCAGGGCGGGTCGTCGGTGGTGGTGGTGGTGATGCGGCGTGTGGGTGCGGTGCTGCTGGAGCACGCCAGCGACCTGCTGGGGCCCTCGGCACTCAGCCACAAGGCAAACGAGTTTGTGCCAAAGGTGCGGCAGCGTTCGTACCTTGTCAAGGCGCTCATCCTCATTCCATGACCGTCATCTCATCAAATGCCATAGCATCAGCGTGGCTCCGTCCTGATGAACAGGCCTTTCTTTCTGGCCGTGGCCGGGTGCTCTGACTGACTGTTGACGTGATGTTGACGTAGACGGCTGCCGTTGAGCTGCGCCTGCTGTGTGTGTGCCCCCTGCAGTACCTCCGGCGGCTGTTTGAGTCCTTCCCAGAGATCTTCTGCGCCTGCCCCACGCCGCTCCTGGCCCTCTTCCCTACGGACCCACGTGCGTGCGTAACACGGCCCTTGCTGGGGCCTAGCTGCGCAGCGCGCTTTCTTATCTCCAGTAGAAATCAGCTGTCTGACAGCTGTCTCCAGCGGGCGTCTCGCATCGTAGTCGACTGCTCAGGGGCTGCACCGCTGTTTGACGAGTGTCAAACGCCTGCTGCACCTACCTTGCACCTACCATCATATTGCCGTGCGCGCCCTCTAACTGCCCTACGCGCCCTGCACAATGCCTGCCACGCAGTGGGCAGAAGCACCGTATCCGCGCACGTCCGCACCAGCACCGCCGCCCACACCTCCCCGCATCCACACACCGTGTACGCACCTCTGCACGACGCCATCCCACGCACCCCCGTGCCCGCGCACGTCTACCTACCAGCGGCAGGACTGCCTGCCTCTCTCGGGGCACCGTACCTGGACCAAGTGATGGAGCCGCAGCAGGGGCAGACCAATGCCGCCTTGGACTTGCGCAGGTGAGAGGCGATGGTGAATGTTTGCGAGGAGGAGCCATGTCAGCTTATGCACACACCAGGGCGCGCACCAGGTGCCAGGGATGCAGCGATAATAATGACGATAATAATGATGAAACCAGGTGCCACAAATGCACCTACGGCACCTTCACGCATGCCTCTCTATCGGCACTGGCTTGTGCATTCGCTGCGCTCTGTGCTGCCTGTGCGCTGCTGCAGGCGGCTGTCGCGGCTGCTGGTCCTGGAGGAGGAGGCCATGGAGCAGGAAGTGCGGCGCCACGTCAGCCGCAACACCCGCCTGCGCGTTGCCGTGCCCCGCGCCAACCAGCCGCAGCCGCCGCCGCCGCAGCGACAGCAGGGGCCCATGTGGTATGACCTGATGGAGGTTCCGCCGGCGCTGCTCCCGGATGCGGCGCGTGATGCGCTGGCAGCGGGCCAGGCGCAGGTGCGTGCGGAGAGGGTTGACGGGGCGGGCATTGTTGACAAGGTGGTCGTTGCTGCTGACAGGGGGGGGACAGGGGGCGGACAGGGGGCGGACAGGGGGCGGACAGGGGCCTTGGTGCGTGCAACGGAGGCAAGGGCGGCGGGTGCGGGTGCGAACGGCGGTGTGTGTGTGAGCATACTGAGTGCACAATCATTGAAAGCACGTGTGCAGCTGGCTGTCCCTTGCGGCTACACTGTAACCTTAACCTTGTCCCTGTTCCTTGTCCCGCAGCCCGTGCAGCGTCACCTGTACCGTGGTCCCCTGCCCAGCGCCCTCTCCTCCTTCACCTGCGCCCACCAGCAGCTGCAGTGCGACACGGTCGCAACGCCCGACGCCCCGTCCGACGCCGGAGCACCGGTGGCTAGTGATGCTGCAGCACCCTGGAGGCTCCCATCGTCTCAGGTAGGTGCATGGCACGCATGGCAAGCGTGTGTGTGTGTGTGTGTATGTCTTCATCACCATCACCATTGCAAGGCGTTCACGACAGGTGTCATGATGCTGCAGCGCCCTGGAGGCTCCCATCGTCTCAGGTAGGTGTGTGTGTGTGTGCTGCGCTTGCAAACGGGGCGGCCCAGCCGCGGCAACCAAGGCAGCACGGATCAGCAGCGAGGAAAGATTAGGCACCAGCCCAGGCCAGAGCATGCAGTCACCGAGCCACCAAA